>PVIC010038321.1:0-17656 GCA_004025085.1 Thryonomys swinderianus | reverse complement strand
GCAGCAGATGCCCATCTTGGAGAAACTTAACACTTTTACCCTTTCAGAAGGTGTATTCTGTTCAGAAACTTACTATGTGGAAGAAAGAAAAAAAAAAAAAAGAAACACGCTTTTAGAATTGGTAGAAGAAAATTCCATCAGGACCAATTTTTCCTTGTTAATGAATATTTAGTTGTACATTCATGGTGAGAATTTCAAGATTAAAAGATTTTAAAGAGCTTTCTGAATTATTTTAGTATAGTTCTAGATAAATTATCTTATAATTCACATATTTAAAAGTTAATGATCCTTGTAAAGTATATGTTGTGATTTTTATTAAGAAGAGTATTTAGGGGCCAGAGATTTAGCTCAGTGGTTCTGGCGCCTGCCTCACAAGCGCAAGGTCCTGAGTTCAATCCCCAGTAACCACATACAATGCTGGGCGAGGTGAGTCACACCCACCAGCAATCAATACCACAGTGCCAGGCATGGTGGCTCATGCCTGTAATCCCAGCATTTGGGAGGCAGAGACAGGAGGATTGCTGAATTCGAGGTTTACCTGGGCTACATAGTGAGCTCAGGGCCAGCCTGAACTACAAAGCGAGACACTGTCTCAAAAAAAAAGAAGAGTATTTAATCAAAATACCCTATTTTAAGTGAAAGTTGCCATTTAATGAGAACAGCTAATATATACTCTAAAAGCATCTGCTCTCTTTGCCAGCAAGGTTTTTTTATGAATTTTTCATAAAAATTGGTATATGTGAAGGACATTTCATGCTCATTCTTCTCTGCCAAGTGTCTGAATGATGAGATAGACATTAGTTTCCTATTAAATAATTATTTCATAGGTGTTTGCGTTGTTTAACCTCTTGAGATTTTGTACTGTGCTGTCATTTGTCTTAAAGCTAGGTCTCTAAAGAATATTTTATGACCCATGTTGACAAGTTTGTTTTCTAACATGGCTACTCTTTGTTATTATTGACTTGTTATGACACTGAGCACAAAGAAATGCAGGGTTGTCCATAGGAAGGAAATTATTGCTAGGCTTTCGTAGGCATCTACACCTTTATGACTAATGGTTCCTCTCACCTGCCTACAACCTTCCTTCCCTCTCTCTCTTTCTTTCTCTTTCCCTCTCCCACCCCCCCCCAGAGCTCTGTGTATGTATAACAAAAGAAAACAGAATTGCATGGCCTATTTAGTCCCTTTTCTTTATTTAAGGCAGACAAATTATTTTTGGACAACTGATTTATTTTTTCTCTCCTTTTCACTGGCTTAAAAAATAAACCTAGCCAGGGCCAGAGGGTTAGCTCAGTGGTTTTCGGCACCTGCCTCACAAGTGCAAGGTCCTGAGTTCGATCCCCAGAAACCACATACAATGCTGGGCGTGGAGACTCACACCCACCAGCAATCAATACCACATACCACAGTGCTGGGCGTGGTGGCTCATGCCTGTGGTCCCAGCACTCGGGAGGCAGAGGCAGGAGAATTGCTGCATTCGAGGCTTGCCTGGGCTACATAGTGAGCTGAGGGCCAGCCTGAACTACAAAGCAAGACCCTGTCTCAAAAAAAAATAAAAATAAAAAAAATAAACTAGCCAGGTGCAGGCATTTAGCTAGTGCCTCACGAGCACAAGGTCCCAAGTTCAATCTCTGGTACCACATACCACAATGCCAGGCATGGTGGCTCATGCTTGTAATCCCAGCACTCAGGAGGCAGAAGCAGATGAATTGCTATGAGTTTGAGGCTACCCTGGGCTACATAGTAAGTTCAGGGCCAGCCTAAACTACTGTCTCAAAAAATAAATAAATACACACACACACACACACACACACATATGTATATATGTATAAACACCTAGCCAAAAAAGAATCCTCTCCTCTAAAATTATTGACTCTACTAATAGTGTTTTATTTTGATTCTTTCAAATGTGTCTCTGCTTTAAAAATGTTGTTTTTCTTCTCTTAACTTTTAGAGCACAATAATTCCTCCTCTATCTAAAGCACTTATAAGTAGAGCAGTTGCCTGTATCTAAGCCTGGGATTTACCTGTGGGAAGTGCAAAGGACATACCACAGACTGAGGTTTTAGACATTTTACTTTACCATAAATCTCTCTATTCGCCAGTCTTTCAGTATGAGGTTAAAGCTTTTCTCAGAAAAGGAATCTATAGGTTAGAATTCAATTTTGTCTTTTCTGATCCTTTTGTTTTTAAATAAGAGGATCCATCTCTTAAAATCAGTAAAAAAGTACTACTTCTAAAATCCAGTCTTGTGCTGCTGTTTATATAGTTGTTTAATAAGGGGCTAAGCTCCTAATGTAAGGATGATACTATTTTAAATCAATATTCTTTGTTTCTTTCAAATTTTATTTTTTATTAGTACATGTTTGTAATACATGATTACCTTCCTCAAGGGAATTGGTACATATACATAGCACATCTTTATTCTTTTTCATCCTCTTCCTCTCCCTTCCCTCCTATCTCCTTCCATCTCTTGGTCCTCTTCTCTTTTGCAAAAGATGTACCTCCCCAGGTCCTATTACTTGTCTTTTATTTTTATATTTATATTTTGGGTTTCTCAAGTAAGAGAAACTCTGCTGTATGTAAGTTTGTGTGTCTTTTGTATTTCATTTCTCACTATATCTCAAAATATGTTCATTTTCCTAAAAATGACTCAAATTTATCCTTCTTTAACAGAGTAGTATTCAATTGTGTATATGTATCATATTTTCATTTTCCAGAATCGGAATGTTGTACAATTAGCTCTTTGTAGCTCAAGTTTCCTCATTTATGGATTCATCCTAACACAAATTGAAAATATTTTTTTTTTTTTTTGATACAGGGTCTCGCTTTGTTGTTCAGGCTGGCCCTGAGCTCACTCTGTAGTCCAGGCAAGCCTTAAACTCAGCAATCCTCCTGCCTCTGCCTCCCAAGTGCTGGGATTACAGGCATGAGCCACCACACCCAGCACTGTGGTATGTGGTATTGATTGCTGGTGGGCGTGAGTCATCATGCCCAGCATTGTATATGGTTAC
The DNA here is from genome assembly GCA_004025085.1 of Thryonomys swinderianus. NCBI lineage: Eukaryota > Metazoa > Chordata > Mammalia > Rodentia > Thryonomyidae > Thryonomys > Thryonomys swinderianus. The sequence continues at coordinate 14,642 of PVIC010038321.1, read as the reverse complement.
TGGGATCAAACTCAGGGCCTTGCACTTGTGAGGCAGGCGCTGGAACCACTGAGCTAAATCTCCGGCCCCAAATTAAAAATAATTTTGAAAAAAAAATCTGTAATGAAAAATGTTCACTTTCTTTTCCTTGTCATTAATTCCTAAGACAGTACGACACCTATTTTCCTCATATTTATACTACATTAGGTATTATAAATAATATATAGATGATTTAAACCATAGAGGAGGTTTTATGCAAACTTACAGGACTTGAATATGCATGGATCATCATATCTTGGTATCTACAAGTAGTCTAGGTAACAACCAAGTATGGAAGGACAGCTAGTATATTTAGTCTAAGTATTTCCCCATTGGTTTTGTAGCCAGCAGTCTATATAATTCAAAATGAAATTTATTTTGTGTGTGTTTTTTTTCCTTGTTCTTATAGAACCATCTGGGTTGGTGACCTTTACAAGACAGAGTCTTGAAGATTTTCCAGAATGGGAAAGGTAATAATTATAAAAGTCATCTTGTACCTCTGACATTAGAAGGACTCTGACCATGAGAGGAGTCTATTTTCCAGCCTCAGAGCCATGTTTTCCCAAACTTCTAACTTCCCTAGAGCCAGGAAGTTTCTTCTTATAAGTGATCCATTTATTATTAACAAAGTTACATCTTTTGAATCAAAATCTGCAACCGTTTGATTTTTACCATTTTAGTTGTCTTCTGACACAAAATTTTATTTAGTATTAAGAATTTTTGTGTGTGAAGACTAATATTAAGTGATACACTGATGTTTAATCCTTCTTACCCTCTGTTTTGCAGTGTTTATATTTTCATGACTTCTATTTCTAGAGGACAAGATTAGAGAAGATTTTATATAATCAGTCATTATCTAGCATTTGTCTGAGTAGTAAGAATTTTGAAGTTTAGTTCTCCCTGCATACCACTGGTAGATATTTTGGAGATTGCTGACTGGGTTTTAAAAATTCAGTGTTATTATCTGAAAATAACAGCCAGCCTGAGTTTATCCAGATTTGTAACACTGAAATAGCCAGTTCTCTAACCTAGAGAAAATCCCCAAGTTATGTAGAGAAGTGTGGATCAGCTGGGTAAATACTTGTTAGGACATGCCCAAGCACACTGCATGCATGTTTCAGGTGTGCGCTGCATGTTAGCTAGTGTCTCTCTTTTCACTTTCCTGTCCTTTTACCATATTACTCCTGTTTTGCTTGGAATTAGTGATGAAAGGGGATCACTCTTAAGGAAAGTTAACTTAAGAAGGCTTAGTTGACTGCCTTGTGTTTTCATCCATCAAGATGTTATTTGTAAGCTAAAAGGAAACACCAGAGAGTGAGTGCATGATTGAGATTATTATTAGTAAAAGTGGTAAAATTGACAAACATGAAAAGAGGAAAAATAAAATTGAGCCACAGGGGCCTGAGGGTTAGCTCAGTGGTTCCGGCGCCTGCCTTGCAAGCGCAAGGTCCTGGGTTCGATCCCCGGTAACCACATACAATGCTGGGCGTGGAGACTCACGCCCACCAGCAATCAACACCACATACCACAGTGCCGGGCGTGGTGGCTCACACCTGTAATCCCAGCACTGGGGAGGCAGAGACAGGAGGATTGCTGAGTTCGAGGCTTGCCTGGGCTACATAGTGAGCTCAGAGCCAGCCTGAACTACAAAAGCGAGACCCTGTCTCAAAAAAAAAAAAAAAAAAAAATTGAGCCACAAAGGAAGAGAACATATACAGGAGTTTGGACTCATACCACATTACAGGTGAAATAAATTCCAAAAAATCATCTGTCCCAGCTGACGGCTAAAAATAATCAGTCTGCTGGATAATGCATTCAGTGGGTAGCTACTGAGCTGTTCCAGGGATGGAATAGTCATGGCTTTACCTGTTCTCCTGTGCTGTTGCTGTCTGTGTTATTACCTGATACTTTATCACCAGATATGTCCATCTGTTAACTAACCCTTGTCCTCATTCCTGGTTCTTCCTTCTGGAGTGACAGTTAAGGAAATGGAATTTCCTTTTAACATGCACCCTCTTTCATGTAAATTATATGTGCTGCCGAAGTGAGCACTCTTTCATGTAAATTAAAAATGTCCTCCTTCTATGTATCTTACAAGTCCTTTCTTGACCCACTTTTAACAATGAGCACAAGTCCACACCACTCTGTCATTTCTAGATTCTATACCTCCTTTTGACATACTGACATTCATTGGTTTCTCTTAAAATGTGGTGCCTAGAATTAAAAGTAGCGATCTGGTGTTATTTGCCCATACCCAAGTACAAACGATCACTTTTTTTACTCTTCTATCTAATTACAGCCTGTTTTTTGTTCATTTCATTTTGGTGTCAATTTTGTAAAGCATTTACAGAGCTTTTCATTTGCCACTAATGCAGAAGGACACCAAATGGTACATCACCACATGGGAAAGAAGAGGCAGGTCAAAACGCAGAGACTGATAAGCTGTTGTTTGAATGAGATGTAGTATCCTTGCTCCTAAGTGAAAGCAAAATTGTCTAATTAATTTTGATAGTCAAAATTTAACTTGGTACCTTTCTCAATTTATTATTTCATTGATCTCTCTTTTGATTTAGCTGTTTCATAAGTAAGTTAAAAAATGTAATTAAAATCCATCTACCAGACTCTACAGAACCAGAAATTTGCATGGACTAAGGGAGAGAAAAAGATACAAAGAGATCACAGCTGTTAGTGTTGCTGAAAGTAAAGAGGGAGGGGCCAGGAAGTTGGGTTTTCCTGAAGCCCACTTTCTAGCATGTTACCATTAGCCATTGGTGATCAACAAGTATCTTAGCCAGGCCTAGTTAATTTCAGAGACCCAGACTAGTCTATGTCTTTAATTCCTAGGGCAGTAATATAGAAGATTTGCTGGGGTCAGAACAGGAGATCCATCCAGAAGTTGAAGGGTACTTCAAACAAAATTTCAGCGGTGGTAACTATAATAAAGTTTCTGGCTTCAGTCATGGAGGATAGTTGCCAACAGATGGGATTTGTATTTTTAAGTCCTGATGGACAGTCCAGAGATTTCTGCATCTTCTTTATCTTTCCCTCTGGATCATCTCCATCTGGATAAAATACTTAGGAAAGGAGGAGCAAGAAGTGCAAGCTTTAACAAATCAAACCCATAAACTTGTTATAAGAAATTGTGTAGTATTTTTCTAAAACTATAGCATGTTGGCTGAGAGTTTACCAATGAGTTAGGATCTTTGCTGCTTTATTTATCATAGACAAAATTAATTTGCTTTTTCCTCTGTAAAAGGAAAGAGTAACAGGATTATTCTGAGGATTATAGGAGTAAATACAAATGTAGCTGTTAGAATAGAAGTTGTATTCTATTACCTTTTTAGTTTAAAGTTATCTGCTATTAAGCAGAAATTGTGTCAGGAGTGTATTTAGATTCATTAAAATCATGAAGGAAGCAAAAATCAAGTGCTTCCCTAGCTAATTAAATTATTCTTTAAAAATCTGATCACCCCCTTCATGAAAGTTGTACTAAAGTTAGGACTTTGGGTCTCTTTTGCATTCAAGTATAACTCATATTTTTTTATTCAGTAGGCCACCAGGGGGAATTATTTAATGAGGAAATAACAGCATCATCAAATGTTGTTTCGTGAAATTGGTTTTTAATATGTACAGCAGGTCAGTACCTCAGTAAAAGGAAAAGGAAATATTGTGCCCTCTGAATAAGCTGCATCTATCAACCTTGTTACTATAAAAATGCCACCAATCAGCATTTCCATGGCATATATTTTCATTAACATGATCTTCCCCAAAAATAGTTATCACACCAGTGAAAATAGAGCCCACTTGAGAATCATGGATGATTTATTGTATATTTTCTATATTTTTCCTTAGAATGTCAACTTTGGGATGATAAAATTTCATAGGTCTTAATTTTTTACATCTTGAAGTTTTTTTTTTTTTTTTTAGACAGGGTCTCGCTCTGTAGTTCAGGCTGGCCCTGAGCTCACTATGGTGCCCAGGCAAGCCGCCGCGAACTCAGCAATCCTCCTGTCTCTGCCTCCCGAGTGCTGGGATTACAGGCATGAGCCACCACGCCCGGCATTGTGGTATGTGGTGTTGATAGTTGGTGGGCGTGAGTCTGCACACCCAGCATTATATGTGGTTACCGGGGATCAAACTCAGGACCTTGCGCTTGCAAGGCAGGCACCAGAACCACTGAGCCAACCTTCTGGCCCACATCTTGAAGTTTTAACCATATTATAGAGAAACTTTAATATGGGGGAAAGCAAATATATTATCTCATTTAGTATAAAAATGTATAATAGATTTCAATAAGGAAATGTTAAAGATGATGAATACCAATTTTTTATGACTATCTATAGTTTTAGTTGTATCATTAATAAAGTACTTATTTTTAAAAATGCATAAAGGAATTTCTACCTGTTGTAGGTGTGAAAAACCCCTGACACGGCTACATGTCACTTACGAAGGCACCATAGAAAGCAGTGGCCAAGGCATGTTGCAGGTTGGTGAATTTCAGTGTGTGTTTATAAGACTTTCTCTTGTCAACAAAGGAAATTTTTCTTTTTCTAACAACAAAGGAAATTGAAAAGCTGTTTATTTGTCTCCTAACCTGATTTAATGCAAAGAAGAGTGATACCAGGATGGAGAAATACCAAACAGATCACTTTGACAGCCTTGGTTATGATGTTAACTTGCCTACGTATGCTCTCTGTTTCTTATATGAGCCTCTTTAAAAAGCCTTTGACAGAAAGACCCAAGATCTAGACAGCTTGAGTCTTTTGGCTCAGACATTGATTGTAGATTGACAGCGGAGGAAGTTCCCAGGGTATGATCTTGACAAACTGTCACTAGACAGTTTTGTTCTTTTTTTTCAAAGGCTCTTGCTCTGCCCCAAATGATGACCAGCTTGAGATGTTTTTCTGCCACCAACAGCCTTATTTAGGTCTTGGAGGCAGACATCTAAAACTGATTGATAAGAAAGGCCTCTCTCCCATCTGTAACAGCTTTGAGTTCATGGGCCAGCTTGCTAATATCTTTGTCTCACTAAAGAGCAAGTAATTCTGTCCATTTTTGTGTCTTTGTTATTAATTCATTGCTTGCATTACTTTGAAAACAATCTAGAAAAAGAAATTAACAAAATACATTACGTATTTAGCTCTAAAATATAACATTTAACTTGAACATGTCAGGTTTTCTTGTGATTTGTAATGATTTTTAAATTCACTAATCAGAGACAAAATGTGCTGTTTTATATTTTTATCCCATATAAAAAAGCATGTAAATAGATTTTTTAAAAGAAACTTGGATATCATCTCATTAGTACTGGAAATAGCATATTTTTCTTCTTGGATCCTTACTTGATGCTTATATTGGATCAGAAGATAAAGCAGTTGTCAGGAAATAGACCAATTTATGTGTTCACATCTCAAGTAACTAAAGAAAGAGATTCTTCCCAGAACTGCCTTTTATTTAGACAGAGTTGTGGTTATAATCTTTACAGAAGCAACCTATGTTTTAAATCACTTTCTCCCAGTGTTTGAGTTTGTAAACAGAACTACATATAACTAAATTAATAATTCATCTTGTACTTAATGTGCAAAAACAAAGACCAAACAGCACCCAAAACATGTTTTTATTTAATCATATACTTCTTCCTCTTCTTTTTTTTTTTTTTTTTTTTTGAAGACAAGGTCTCACTTTGTTGTTCAGGCTGGTCCTGAGCTCACTAGGTAGCCCAGGCAAGCCTCGAACTCAGCAATCCTCCTGCCTCTGCTTCCCGAGTGCTGGGATTACAGTCGTGAATCACCACACCCAGCAGTGAATGTGGTAACCAGGGATCAAACTCAGGACCTTGCATTTGCAAGGCAGGCACCAGAACCACTGAGCTAATCTCTGGCCACTTATTCCTCTTCTTAAAAAAGGTTAACATAGCCAGGCGTGGTGGCTCACACCTGTAATCCCAGCACTCGGGAGGCAGAGGCAGGAGGATTGCTGAGTTCAAGGCTTGCCTGGGCTACCTAGTGAGCTCAGAGCCATCCTGAACTACGAAGCGAGACCCTGTCTCAAAAAAAAAAAAAAAAAAACAGTTAACATATGCATGAAATTGTTTCTAGTGAACGTTCCTTTCCCCCACATCCCCTTCTTTATGAAGTTGTTGCCTACTTTAGCATCTGGATAAAACAAGAGCATTTTGGGCTGGAGCTTTAGTTCAGTGTTCCAGCACATGACTGGCAAGCCCAAGTTTCTGAGTTCGATGCCCATAACCACATACAGCAATACCGAGCATGGTATTTCATGGCCACCAGCAATCAGTACCACATACCACAGGTTGTGGTGGCTCATACCTGTAATCTCAGCACTCAGGCAGAGGCAGGAGGATTGCTGAACTCGAGGCTTGTCCAGGCTACATAATGAGCTCAGGGCCAGCCTGAATTACAAAGTGAGACTCTGTCTCAAAAAAAAAAGAGTCTTCATGGACATAAGCAAAACAAAGCTACTGCTAGTTAGCACCACAGGAATGCAAACCTTTCGGGGCAGTGAGTTCCACATGGAAGGTTGAGATTCTCCCTATTTTCAGGATATATTATAGATGAAATGCAAGACTGTGATAGAGTGAAAGAATACCACAAAAGCTTCTAGCACTATTAATTGCTGTCCTTCCCCAGGCCCTGTCTCCCCAGGAGATCAGGGAATATTGTGTTGTAGTGCTCCAGAGCTCCTTGTGTAGCACATAAATTACATTATGCTGAATGGCAACAGCAGCAGAACCTCTCCAAGGAGTGTTACCATCTCTCTTTTCATCAAGTTATAATTCAGAAGTTGAGTAATCTGAACAAGTAGCTTTACTGTAAAGAGAGTTGGAAAATGCCTGGCTAAATATAAAGAGGCACTTAGGTGCTTGTTTTTATGTACTGGAACAGCTTTCTCACATTTTTTGGAGAGCCTTTTATTAACTTTTTTTAAGAAGTAGAAACTTTCTAAAGACCCCTGCTCTTAGAGTCATATTGAGGTTAGTACTTATTTCTATGCACACCTGTCAAATAATGAGTATTGTTGGCCTTTTATCAAAGCATGAACAATAGCAGACACACTGCATATATTTCAAGGTTATTATCAAGTAGTACAGAAACTGGGTAAAGCTTAATTTTTTAGCCCAGTTATGTTTAGTACCTTATTACAATACAACTTAAACAGATCTCAGACGTCCTTGGTTTCTCATTTTTGTTCACAGTGATGTCACACTCTTCAGCACTCTGTTAGTCTCTTAGGGCCCCATTCCATTTCCTCACTGTGTCTGCTCTCTTTACTTTGCCACTGTCTTATTCAAGGGCCTTGTAGTATTTGCCTAGACTATTTAGAAGTCACCAAACTGATCTCTGTTCTTCTAATTTTATACTTTTCTAGATTATTCTTTAGAGTCTGAATGACCTTACTAAAGCATGGCTCTAGTTGTTGCATGAATTTGTTTTTTCCCAGAACCTTCAAACTTGACTACAAATTCACTGGACTCCAGACCACCTCATGAGCACAGGAACCCCTCATAACATACCGTATATTGCAGGCGGCTGCTGACACTTGGTATCCTCATGTCCTTGTACAGAATTACCCTCAGCCTGAACATCAGCTAACTGAATTGAATGCAATCTCCCCTCTTTGTCCCATGCTTGGATCCTGGGTGATGCTATTATATGGAAGAATCACATATATAATAATAGGTTCTCTAATAAGTCATCTTACCATTCCACTTACATGTGACTCCCAGGTACACTGCATATTCTGTGAGGCCTGAAACCAGCACTTTTCATCCATCTTTATGTGCTGTGGTTCCCAGCCCAATACCTAGTAAATATTTGTTGAATGGAATAGATTAAGCTCTGAGTCACCCAGCGCTTAAAGCCCTCATATGTAGTAGGTAACAGATTAATATCTACAGACTAGTTTTTGCCAAAATTATTTTTCTAGATAACCTTAAGAATGGCTGTAAAGGGCCAGAGACTTAGCTCAGTGGTTCCAGTGCCTGCCTCTCAAGTGCAAGGTCCTGAGTTTGATCCCCAGAAACCACATACAATGCTGGGTGTTGTGACTCATGCCCACCAACAATCAATACCACATACCACAGTGCCAGGTGTGGTGGCTCACACCTGTAATGCCAGCACTCGGGAGGCAGAAGCAGGAGGATTGCTGAGTTTAAGGCTTGCCTGGGCTACATAGTAAGCTCAGGGCCAGCCTGAACTACAAAGCGAGACCCTGTCTCCAAAAAAAAAAAAAAAAAAAGAATGGCTGTAGATTTTTTAGCATTGATTTTAGTCCTCAGAAATAAAAATCTAAACACATCATTCTTAATAACAATGCATTTTAAGAATTTGTCAGTTAAGGGCCGAAGGGTTAGCTCAGTGGTTCCGATGCCTGCCTCACAAGTGCAAGGTCCTGGGTTTGATCCCCAGTAACCACACACAATGCTGGGCATGGTGACTCACGCCAACCACTGGATTTTTTTTTTCCTTTTTACTAGGTACGTTATTTCAAAATGTTTGGAAATATCTATGCAGTTTAGAGTTGAATTTAGGAAATATTTCATTCCTTTATTCTCCCATAAAGAAAGTAGTTTAACTGATGTAGTCAACTGCTAAATTTTTTGGTTCTTTGCTTGTTTACCATCTTATATAAGAACGATGTATCATTTTAAAGTCATTTAAAATCTGTAAAAGGAGGCTGAGGACTGAGTGTGGGCAAATGATCTTGGAACCTTTCCAGGTAAAGACCTTTCTTGATTAATGGCTTTGGGGGCACAAATAAGATTTATAAACTAAAGCATGAGACATAACATTTTGCTGAACAGCTCCATTTTCCATGTTCCTCACGCAGTTTTGGGATGCACAGCAGTGTGCAGAGGTGCTGACTACCATGAGATGAAAAACAACAAGCAGCTGTCATCACACTCCCTGGGAGATTACTAAATGGGGCTCACTTCCAGGTGAAAGGTTGAGAACATACAGGATGTGTGCTTCTTTAAAAGCCCATATGTGCATTGTAACCATCATTTAATGAGCCATTTTTCCCCAAATAGGTGGATTTTGCAAACCGTTTTGTTGGAGGTGGTGTAACCAGTGCAGGACTTGTACAAGAAGAAATCCGCTTTTTAATCAACCCTGAGTTGATCGTGGCCCGGCTGTTCACTGAGGTGCTGGATCATAACGAATGTCTCATTATCACAGGTTAGTTGGTGAATCCAGACAGTGAGGTAGTTTTCCTCATCTGTGATTATCTGTCATGAGGAGCAGAGGCTGCTCAGATGAGCTTTTCTCTTCTGTAGCACAAGCCCCAATATTTCTATTTGTTATACTTGCTTTTTGAAGTTGTTGTGGTCTTATGTTTCTAACATGTCCTGAGTACAGATTTAATCCCCCCATTTCTTTTACTTAGGACTTTTATCCAAGGATCAAGGGTAGAAACTGTTCAGTTACTCTTCAATATGAAGTTTTAAGCTATAACAGTCTTAAGATAGTGATGTACTTTTGAATGTGTATCCTATTGTTATTTTGCCATTATATTTTTGCTTCCATTATATTAGATGATTTGTTTCTATTAAAAATTTTAAAATGTTATACACATGCATGCATATTTGTAACACATATACATATATGAATGGCTCCATAACAGTATTTCAGAGAGAATCAGCATAACAATGAGCTTTATAGAAAAGCAAATCAGTAATCTTACATTTATCGTAATTTCTAAACCTAAAAGCAAAAGTATGATTATCATATTGCTGGTCTTTGATTTCTTTAAGTTAATATGGGAGGAGAAAAGGGTGAAAGTAAGTCAAATTTATACTTTGGGTTTCATACAGAGATTTAATTTTTTATTGTTTTTACGTTTCTTCAGATTGACATAGCACTATATCACAGTATTTTCTTGTCAGTGAACTGCAAAAAGTTAATGCTGACCTAACAACTGAGCTTAGGCCACCCTATCTAAGTTAAACCTTTTATTCAAGTGCTTGACAGAATATTCCTGCATAAAGATCATCACGCCCCATCAATTGTTGGTACTTTTTTTTTTAATTCCTCAAAAATGCAATTTTTTTTTTCCGGGCTGGAGGGTTGGCTCAGTGGTTCTGGCGCCTGCCTCACAAGCTCAAGGTCCTGAGTTGGATCCCCAGTAACCACGTACAATGCTGGGCGTGGAGACTCACGCCCACCAACAATCAATACTACATACCACAGTGCCGGGCGTGGTGGTTCAGTGGTGGTTCACGCCTGTAATCCCAGCACTGGGGAGGGAGAGGCAGGAGGATTGCTGAGTTCAAGGTTTGCCTGGGCTCCATGGTGAGCTCAGAGCCAGCCTGAATTACAAAAGTGAGACCCTGTCTCAAAAAAAAAAAAAAAGATGCAATTCTTTTTTCATCTTAAGCTCTATTGTTTCTTTGAGATTACCATAGGAAAGTAAATACACACTTGAGTTGGAGAATTTGGTTTGTTTCTTTACCAAAGATTGCAGTGGGAGTAAAACCATCCCCTATGAGTTATGTCAAATGTACACAAAACTTTAGCTGCACCTAGAGCGATACAAGTCAAAACAAGACTCTACATGCTGGCCTTGAAGCCACACTCTGCCTCAGGTGTATTTGTTGACAACAAATCTCTGAATTTTGTCCTTAGGTTTTATTTCTAGGATTTTTTTTTTTTTTTTTTTTTTTTTTAAGACAGGGTCTTGTTTTGTAGTTCAGGCTGGCCCTGAGCTCACTATGTAGCCCAGGCAAGCCTTGAACTCAGCAATCTGCCTGTCTCTGCCTCCCGAGTGCTGGGATTACAGGCATGAGCCACCATGCCTGACACTATGGTATGTGGTATTGATGGCTGGTGGGTATGAATCACCATGCCCAGCATTGTATGTGGTTACCAGTGATCGAACTCAGGACCTTGCGCTTGTGAGGCAGGCAGTAGAACCACTGAGCTAAATCTCCGGCCCTGTTTCTAGGATTTTTTTTTTCCAGGTCTTCTTCTAAGTCTAGTGTTGTGACTGCCACCTTTTTCCTCAATGTGGCCCATACTCTCCTTCCCATATCTTACATTTTCTTGTTGAAAACCGAACATTTTAAATAATATAGCCACTCTGGAAATCAGATTCTCCCCTTGTCAGAGTTCATTGTTGCTCTTTGTTGGTTAATGCCTTTCTTAAACAAATTCTGTGAAGTCTATATTCTTTCTTGTGTGTGGTCAATAGTCTCTGCTCAGTTAGGTTAGTGCTCAGCTAATGATTATGTAGATTTCCTTACTTGCCAAGAACCAGTGAGTCTCCCAGTCTTTGCTGAAGCACTCTATGTGCATGGTGGGGCTCACTTTCACCCTTGCCTCCAGTGGTCAGTGTTTGTTTTGCCTTTGCTTCCTACTTGCACAGAGACTCAGTATCGGGCAGCAGCAGGAGCAAGGGTGTTCCTAGGCCTTTTCTGATCACTTACACAGCCATATACACACATGTGATCTTTAAGATTTCCAGGAATATGTTAGAACCTTGCTGAGCCCCTTGCAGACATCTTGTTCCTCAGCTTTTCCTCAAAAACTTACTGGTTTGCCTGTTGCTTGCCCAGCTGATAACTTACCAGTCCTCTGGCAGCCTCAGTGCTAAGCGTTACCTGTGTTTGTTTTCATCTAGCTTTTGGGGATCTGACTCCCAAGTCCAGGCAAATAAATGAGGTCTTTGAGAAGCCCTGATGGTGACATCTGTCTCAGAATGGGGCATAAAGGAGCCTCTGTACCCTTCTGCATCCTTGGGTGGCTACTGGACTGCTGCTTCTCAGTGTGGCTATGGACAGTTGGTTTTAAGGCTACCATAGCTCGTAAGAGTGGGATGGAAGCAGAGCAAGTAAAAACACCACAAAGTTTGGAAGTTTTGCCAAGATTCAGCCAGTTTTCTTTGAGAAGGCACTCCCTTGATTGCATCAAGCCTTTCTTTAATTTCCATAGTTAATTCTCATTGTGATTCTCGTAGTGTTCATCTCACTTTCATGGCAAAATTTACAAAGTTTATTACCTCACCATTTTGCCAATGTCTCTACATTTTGAAAGCACTCCCTGGTAAAGTGGCTTTCAGCAACTTATACCACATTATTTAGACATCCTGTGTTGATTCTTATCCTAATGTTTCTGCTTCTTTGATGTAAAGCAAAAAGAAAGTTATTAATCATCTGAGTTTATATCAGAAATCAGAATGAAACCTCAGCAAAGAAATTTCTTCTTGGATAGAGTCCAGGTTAATTATTCAAAGTGAGTGACTTGAAGTATTTCATCTAGAATTCAGACATTATGATTCACATTGTACTGAAATAGAAAAATAGGCCTCTTTAGTTTTCAGTATTGCCGCAGCCCACATATTGCCAGTCTATCTCCATTGTTGGTTACTGTTAGGCACACAGGAAGCAGGTAGTTCAGGAGGTGCTTTTGAACATTTCTGATAACCTGCTTTTTTGGAAGGTGAGGAATCTGGCTATTCCCATTATTTGATAGCTTTTTAGTACTTAAGCTGAATTTGAGCTAAAAACTCAGAACAAATTATCCCATCAGTTTTTAAGATCAGTTTACATCCTGGAAATATAAATACTTAGTAGAATATTGGGCATTTAAACTCAAAGCTAATTCATTTCATTTGCTTTGTTTTTCTTAGAGTCATCTGCCATTAACATTACTATAAAAGATGGTTTCTCTGAGAATAGGAAAGGATTGACTGTTTTTCCTTTTTCTTTAACATGGTTTGTTCCCCCCTAAAAAAGGACACTCTGGAGTTAATCTTTTAATTCTAATATACCTGCAGCCATTGTGGAGTGACTAGAAAAATGCACATCCATGACTCACTTTCACATTTGTAATTACCTCAAGCTAAGGACATTTGGGGTGACTTTTAACTCGGCATTTTCCCACATCCACTTAACTCTATTATAGTGCCTCCTAATTAATATCTGTGATGTGATGGTCCCTTAATGGAAATGGCCATTTCATCATCTATTTTCTGTCTGGATTTCTGCCATCTCCCTTCTTAGGAGACTCTTAACCATGTACTGCAATCTATCTGCCTGATCAATTCCATTCTTTTAGTGATGCACCCAGGCTTGGTGAGCTAATGGCTGTGACTGTGCTGCCTGAATCTGTAGAAGAGTTTCAGAAATTGGAAATAAATTAAATTTATCATCATTGTGGGACATCTGGTTGCAGTCAGACTTTTAAATGAATATGAAACATGTCAGGCAAGCAGCAAATACTTTTATCCAGACAGCGTTATCCCTCTCTTTGCTGTAATCCTCTGTGCAGAGTCTGAGTATGGATGGAGAAAAAGAATTCAAACTCCAGCTCTCCCTTTTTTCCTTCTGTCAGGAGTTCCTCCACAATACCCCATAAATAGCTTCAATACCAGAAGTTGTTTAGAGGCTCTAAGGGTCCTGTTTGGTGAGCCCAGTGGAGCAGAGGACATGTCCAGTCACATGTTGGCACTCCACTGTTTTCAAACCTGTCAAATTTGGTACTGGGCATTTGACACAAAAATGTTGTTCCAATATTTGTCATTTGTTTACTACTGGACATGCAAGCTAGAAGTTGCAGGTGTTTATTGCTTTGATACTTACCACTGTTTCCAGCCAAAGCAATTTGGTACTCGAGTTTAGTACTTCTCTTGCCTCCTGGAACCAGTTAATAACAACTACCAAAGTTCTGCTATGTATTTAACATAAAACTTCCCCTGTAGCAAATCAGATCATCCCAGATATCTTAAGTACTAACCTTCTTCTGACTGTCAGCAGAACTGGCAGGAAAAGTGAGTCTTGTCTGCTGCTGGGCAGAAAGTGGAGAAAAAATAAGACAGACAATTCTTGTCTTTCTTAGTCACCATCAGGCCAGTAGACTGACCAGGTCATTTTTAACCTTCATGTAAATGAGCCACATAGCTTTGTTTTCTCTGCTCCTTCACACTAATTCTGATCTCTGTATGGTTTTGAAGTATTTCAAACTTAATCTTATTTGGTTATCCAAGTAATTCTGTGTTGTAAAAAGATAATGGCCTTGTTGATGAAACGAGCAGTGGTGAGGCTTGGTAAAGAGCTGCTGGGTCTCTTGAGTCTTGTGATGTCACTGTGGTTTTCTCTGTTATGCTGTACAATCTTTGCAGGTGAAAACTTCTGTGTATGCATATTCTACGTGGTACCATGAGATTAAGTGTTTCTAGACTCAGTTTAGTTGATAGTAAACTGCAGCATCCTTTCTCTTCTATTCAATATTACTTGTATTAGGCTGATTGTTAATCAAACGCTTTAATGTTTCTGCATCATAAGATCTTACATAGTCACACATGCTAATATGTATAATCCCTGCCTTTGAGGTACTGACAATACAATGGGGGAATCCAATTACACTTTTCACATAGCTGTTGTAAGTAAGTTAGAATTGACAGACAAGTAAACTGTGTTGAAAGTGTACAGTTGGGTTGATTTTTCATCTTTGACTATATGCCTGAAACTATCTTCGCTCTTTTTTTTTTTTTTTTTTTTTTTTTTTTTTTTTTTTTTTTTTTTTTTTTTTTTTTTTTTTTTTTTTTTTTTTTTTTTTTTTTTTTTTTTTTTTTTTTTTTTTTTTTTTTTTTTTTTTTTTTTTTTT
>PVIC010038320.1:0-17599 GCA_004025085.1 Thryonomys swinderianus | reverse complement strand
GCTTTGTAGTTCAGGCTGGCCCTGAGCTCATTATGTAATCCAGGCAAGCCTCAATCTCCTGCTGCCTCTGCCTCCCGAGTGCTGGGATGACAGGCGTGAGCCACCATACCCAGCACTGTGGTAATATGGTATTGATTGCTGGTGGGCATAAGTCACCATGCCCAGCATTGTATGTGGTTACTGGGGAATCAAACTCAGGGCCTTGTGCTTTTGAGGCAGGTGGCAGAACCACTGAGCTAAATCTCTAGCACAATGCTATTTTATTCCTTGATTAAGATTGTAGTCTTAGGGGCTGGGGATTTAGCTCAGTGGTTCTGCCTCTTGCCTAGCAAGCACAGGGTCCCTGGTTCAATCCCTAGTAACCACACCACAGTGCTGGGTGTGGTGACTCACATTCATCAGCAATCTGTACCACACCCTACAATGCCATGCTTGGTGGCTCACGCCTGTAATCCCAGCCTGAACTGCAGAGACCCTCAAAAAAAAAAAAAAGATTGTAGTCTTAGCAGGAAGAGATCCAAACACATGAAGTTGGTCTGTCATCTTGCAATCAGTTCACATACCATCGTCCCCATTGAAGATGTAGGGATAGCCTGGTGTGGCACATGTTTGTGATTACCAGCTCGGGAGCCTGAGGCAGGAAGTTTGAGGTCAGCTTGGGTTACATGGGGACACTCAAAATTTTTTTATATATATATATTTTTTTAATTGGAGGAAGTAGAGAAACAAATGTGGAGTTGGGGGGGTTTTGGTTTTTACCTTCTCATTTTGGTCATGTTTACAGCAAGCGTGCTGGGCACTTGCTCTGCCACTGCCCTCTCCCTGGATCTAGACAAGGAAGTGGAATAGGGAGGGGTCCTAAGTGCCCCTGCTATAGTCTCAGATACTGAATCACCAGTTGAACTGACATTGAATTGTGCTGTTTATAAGCATTATGAAATTTATTGTTGCAGAATGTTGCTAATGCAAGAAACATTTATTATTCTGTACCATATAAAAGTATGATTGGTGCTACCTGAGCAGTTTTAGAGATAATTTTGAGCTGTTGGGACATTCTTTGGGGAAATGGCTTTTTTTTTGAGACAGTCTCGCTTTGTAGTTCAAGCTGGCCTTGAGCTTACTATGTAGCCCAGGCAAGCAGCAAACTCAGCAATCCTCCTGTCTCTGCCTCCCGAGTGCTGGGATTACAGTTGTGAGCCACCACGCCTGGCACTATGGTATGTGGTATTGATGGCTGGTGGGCGTGAGTCACCACGTCCAGCATTGTATGTGGTTACCGGGGATTGAACTCAGGACCTTGCGCTTTTGAGGCAGGTGCCAGAACCACTGAGCTAAATCTCGCCCTGGGGAAATGGCTTTTTAAAGAAAGCATTTGACCATCTTATATAGAGTCCCATATAGATTATTATCTGTTCAAATACTGTTAATTTATCCTATGGAGTCAAATATTAATAACCTTCTAGTAATAGAATCATAACCTTGTAGATATAGAACCAAAAATTTGCCAGAGTTTAATTTAGACTAAATTAGAGTGGTTTATGTAAGTTCAGTCCCAACCACATGGCTTTATACTTTATTATACTACTACTGAGTTGACTGTCCACCTTTTTTTTTTTTTTTTTGAGACAGGGTCTCACTTTGTAGTTCAGGCTGGCCCTGAGCTCACTATGTAGTCCAGGCAAGCCTGGTACTCAACAATCCTCCTGCCTCTGCCTCCCGAGTGCTGGGATGACAGGCATGAGCCACCACACCCGGCACTGTGGTATGTGGTATTGATGGCTGGTGTGCGTGAGTCTCCACACCCAGCATTTTATGTGGTTTCCAGGGATTGAACTCAGGACCTTGCGCTTGTGAGGCAGGCACCAGAAACACTGAGCTAACCCTCTGGCCCGACTGTCCACCTTTTAATGCATTATTCTTGTAACAGTGAATAACTTAAAAGGGGAGATGAGTCTAAAGTACATATTCTGTTCGCTTTAGTAATGGAAGTTACTGTTATTACAGCTTATGGCTTGGGAGAAGTAAAAATTACTCGTGTGTAGTGAGTGAGCTCCAAATCCAGCAGACTGGAACAGTCATCGTAGTTTCTTTGTATCCCAGCTCTGGATTTAGGAAGTGACCTTTCAGAGGTAAAGTCAGTAGGCTTAACCAATTAGATAGGGACCAGGGGTAAGTAAAAGACAACTTGCAGCCAGGCGTGGTGGCTCAGGCCTGTAATCCCAGCACTCGGGAGGCAGAGACAGGCGGATTGCTGAGTTCCAGGCTTGCCTGGGCTACATTGTGAGCTCAGAGCCAGCCTGAACTACAAAGCGAAACCCTGTCTCAAAAAAAAAAAAAAAAAAAAACAACTTGCAGGATTTTTGCTAGGGGAAATCCTGGGGCTTGACCCAACGCTAGGCATGTGATAACTCAGGTGTTCAGTCAGTGAACTCCGGTTGGCGGGAAACTAGCTTCACACACACCTGAACAGCTAAAAGGGGAAGAGTACCAGTTTGGGTGGAACTGAAGCAGCTGAAATCCCATCACAGTGGGATCAAGTGGAAAGCAGTAGGCATCTTAGGGAAAAGTGTCTGAAACTAGGGGGCTTACACTGCTCGAACCCAGCAGTTGCTTTCATAGGCACATACCAGTTTCTGGCCTCAGCAGCCACCGCAGTCTTGTCAAAGAACAGAGCTGGAGGTTTCACGCTGACTTCAAAACTACAAAGCTACAGTGACCTGCATTGTGAGCTGCGTACCACGGCCGCTGCCTGTAATTCCCGCTACCTCGAGACTGAAGCAAGAGGAATGCAAGTTGGAGGCTGGCCTGGCTAGCAGCGAGTTAACATGAGACCCCATTTCAAAGGAAAGTCCTGGGGCTGTGGCTGAGTAGAGGTCCTGGTTACCTCATACTCTGTTGGTGGAAATAGATTTTATAGCCACTGTGAAGAACTGTGGGAATAATCCTCAGAATTAAACAGGAAAACCCCATATGATCCAGAAAACACACATTCTTGGGTTATGTTTCAAGGAAAGGAGGACCTCAAAGAGATGTTTAGACATCCATGTTCATAGTAACATTATTCATAGCCAAGAGATAAAAGGCATCACATGTCCCTCCAATAAAATGGCACATGATCCGCCTTGAGGAGGAGGGAGTCATACAGAATCGGTGGTGGTGAGCCAGCGATGCTTGTGCTGCAGGAGTCACAGGCCCCTTGTCAGCAGGTGACCCAAGTCACCCCAGCAGCTGAGCACTGCAGAGCAGTTGAGTTTTCTACAGTAGAAGCTCAATATTCGGGTTAGTGGCAGTGTTGGCATTTTGCGGTAAACAAGTGGATTTGGGGTTGGTCAGTGTCTGAAAGGTTCACCATCACTGACTCAGATGAGCTTTTAAGGGCATTGTGGTAAGGGAATTCAGCCATCACAGAAAGTCAAATGTATCTGCGGTAGTAATATGGTTAGCATGGTGGTTGTCAAAGGTTAAGGGGAGAGTGAAGAAATGCTGTTTGGTACAGAACTTTAAGTTTTGGAAGATGGAGATCTGTTGCACCACTGTGAAACATTACATTTACACTTGCAAATGGTTATGGTGGTAAATTTCTTAGGTTTCTTACCACAATTAAAAATTTTTTAAACATATTACTGGTGGTAAATCTGTAATTTTCTAAATCTATGTCCTGGGTAGGGGTTGTGGCCTAGTGGCACCATACTTAGCATGTGTGAAGCTGCGGGTTAGACACTAGTCTTGCAAAAAGTTTATGTATTGATAGCTTCATTGGACTGAGTCAAGCAACCACAGAAGAGATTTTTTAAATATCCTCAGAGTTAATTTATATTCATTGTGCAGTTATTTGTTCTGGGTACAAATAGCTTATAATTTTTTTTCAGACTTGTATTTGTTACTAGTTTTGGAGGGCTTTGTTGTTCATTTGTTTTTTTAGCACTAGGGATTGAATCCTGGACCTTCACAATACTCTGTCCCCACCCCTTTTAAATTTTTTATTCAGAGATTGGCTCTCACTAAATTGCTAAGTGTTGCCAAGCTAGGCTTGAGCCTGGAATCATCCTGCCTCAGCCACCCAAGTGCTGGAATTACAGGTGTGTGCCACCATGCCTACTTAGATTTCATTTTGTTTTTTAGTTATTTTTATTATGTTTCCCAAATCATGGACCTTTGAACTGTGTTTGTGAATGTTGTTTATAATTTCATCTATGTAACCATCAACAGATACAGAAGAACAGTTTAGTCCCCATTTTCTTTGGAAAGAAATATGCAGTCTAGCGAGAGAAGGGAAGTTTGATAGAAGGTAACAAATTTAGTGTATGATTACCACTAGAACATAGCCACTGAAATAGTTTCTAAATAGTTATTTCAGGGGATGAGAATGCTACTCTCAACTACTTGTTCATTTCTGGGAAACAGATTAAACCTTCATTTTGCTGAGGAAAATACTGTCCAAAGGCCACACACACAGCTGGTCAGTCAAAACTGAAATTCTGGGCTCAGACCTGTCCAAAGAATATGCTATTTTTGTGAAAATAGGTAAACAAGTCAAGCCAGGCACAGCCAAGTAAGTAATACAACTTTCAGAGTCCTCAGTTCACAGCATTTTACAGATAGCTGTGGTTAATAAAGATTGCCATTGGATAGCGGAACAGGTGGGGTTTTTCCTTTGATTAAGGGACCAGGAGAGCTTGAATGGGGTTTGGTTAGTGGAATGGAGAGTGACCATCAAGCTGTTCTTCTTTCAGAACTGTAACCAACACATTCCTTATGACTATTCAACACAGATACAAATGACTTCTCACTTAGGATGGCTCAACTTGGGGATTTTCAGTGATAAGGGCACATGAATGATACACATTTAGCAGAAAGCATAGTTGTAAGCTTTTTTCTTTCCTGGCAGATTCCCAGGCTATGTGGTCCCCTCTGGTGAGGCTGCACAGCAGCAGTGAGCACAGCCCTAGGCACTGGGACAGGAGGAGAGTGAACACTGCCACGTCCTCCCCAGTGTGCTGTGTCCTTTGCACTAGTGTGATGCAGGAGTTCAACAAGACACATGCGATAGGCAACGCTTACAAAATAAGCTGTGTGGAGGTGGACGGTGTAGTGTGTGACTGTGGTGGTGTAGAGGGTGAATGATTACTTGGACACCCCGAGCACCCAGCATTAAGGAGACTCCAAGGAGAAGTCTGCAAGCCGAGAACTCTCTGGCTTGTGTTTAGAGTATCAGTGTAAGTTAAGCAGAAGAAAAGGAGGTGTTTTCTAAGGGAATGGAGACAGTGGTCAGGCAACAGGCTTCACTAATCTACACTTCTCTCTTGGTTTAATTATTTTTACTCATATCCCTACCACCCACAACCCCCCCACCCCTTATGTACATGCTATTTCTTTTTCTTTCCAAATGATACTTATTTTTTCCCCTCATTACGTTCCCCCACCACATTCCCTTTGAATATTTCCTATTTTACAAAATCTATCATACATTCTCAAACTCATTTACATCTAGAGGTTCTTATACCAGAGAAAAGATATGGTATTTACATATCTGTGATCTGTACACCTATCCTTACACATTCAGTTCTCACAGAACCTGTGTGGTTTTGGCCGAGTCCCCTCAGGTTACTGTACACAAAGTAATGGTTCCAAGCACACACAAAGTATTTTGGGCAAACTATGGTGTCGAGTTGCTTAGGTGTATTGTACTTTTTTTTTGCCTGGATGGTGACGGACACCTGTAATCCCTACACCCGAGATCTGGGGCAGGAGGAGCAAAAGTTTGAGTCAGTTTGGGTAATTTAGCAATTTAGAGAGACCTTGTTTCAAAATTTAAAAAAAGAAGGGAGTGACCAGGTCTGTGAAATAACCAAGTGTCAAGGCCCTGTGTACAAACCCCAGAAGCACACACGCAAAAGACTTGCTCACATTTCTACTAAGCTGATTTCTAATTTCATAATATTCAACAAACAGGTGTGGATTTTCTGGTAGAGGTTATTCTGTACTATTTTCATATCATGCTACCTTATATCATTCGGCTTTGAATGATTTTTTTTTTTTGAAACAGGGTCTCACTTTGTAGTTCAGGCTGGCCCTGAGCTCACTATGTAGCCCAGGCAAGCCTCGAACTCAGCAATCCGCCTGCCTCTGCCTCCCGAGTGCTGGGATTACAGGCATGAGCCACCACGCCCGGCACTGTGTATGTGGTATTGATTGCTGGTGGGCGTGAGTCACCAAGCCCAGCATTGTATGTGGTTACCGGGATCAAACTCAAGACCTTGCGCTTGCGAGGCAGGCGCCAGAACCACTGAACTAAATCTCCAGCCCAGCTTTGAAGATATTTATTAATGTTTTATATAACATCACAAACCTTTGTATTTAAAAAATTGCACATAACTTCAAAGTCCTCTAATTTTTCTCATCACAAACTAAATTATGCAATAAAAATGTAAAGCCGCTGTTACGGTTCGATTGTTCCCACCTACACTCTTGTTGAAGCTCTGTTCCTCAGTGCGGCAGGATGAGGGGCGGAGCCTAATGGACGGTGTTTGTGGTGGGCGGGCTTGTGTGGACCATTTAAGGCTGCGGGGAGGGGGCGGCCTCCCTCTTTCTGGACTGGATGTGTTACTTCGAGGTCTGGGTATTAGAAATCAAGTTTAGTTTCCTAGGTGTCCTCTTCTCTTGCCTGTGACCTTTCTTTTAAAGAAAAGAGTAATCTCAGGTGTTCTATGATAGCAACAAAATTGTGACAACTGTGACATTGAGACTGCCATGTCAGCTGCTTTCCAATCCAGTTAAAACAAGAATCCGACAATACTACATTTTTCACTGTACTCTAAAAGTCACAGAGAGAATTATAAGCACACTTCGCCCATGCTCTCTACTTCACAACTAAAAATCACACCTCTTCATCCCAAAAATCAAGTCTGAAGGATTTTACAAAAAGTGCACACCAGATGTCGCTGTGGAGCTCACTCCTGTTGGTGCCATTTCTGCTTCTGGGGGAGGGCCTTACCAATACAGCAAGGTCTCTCATCTCTAGTAACAATAACAAGTTGCTAATAATTTTGTTCGTATTACACTGGATCAAAAAAGCTATTAGATTTTAACATCAGTTCATATAATCACAATGAAATGGTCATAAAGTTAGGGTAATAGAAAAATCAGGAAATAACCTTCATTTTAGTTTATTATTCCCCATATACTATGATTTGATTAAAGTTTTATTAAATAAGTTAGAATCATTTATCATCCATTAAAAACATAACAGAAGAACTGGAGCATTTTACGGTGTTAATTTGTGTAGAATAAATCCTCACTCTATTTTTTTTTTTTTTTTTTGAGACAGGGTCTCACTTTGTAGTTCTTCAGGCTGGCTCTGAGCTCACTATGTAGCCCAGGCAAGCCTCGAACTCAGTAATCCTCCTGCCTCTGCCTCCTGAGTGCTGGGATTACAGACATGAGCCACCACTCCCGGCTAGAATAAATCCTGAAATGACGAAAAATGTCAAAAAGAATCAAGAAAGTGTTTTTTTGCTTTCATTCTTAAAGTAAAAGCAAAACTAATGCATACACGATTTTGAGCCCTAATACAATCTATTCAAGGAGAAAGAGCGAAAAGTCTTTCTGATCCCTGAGTCTCACTATCCTGTTCCTCTCCCCATCTACAACCAATTCTATTAGCTTTTCCAAAGATATCACACACACATGCACGTGTGCGTATGCACACACAAACACACACACACACTTCATCCTCTTTTACACAGCTGGTACCATATTCTGCATACTATTTTATGTCTTTTTTTAGAGGGGTGTGTGTGTGTGTGTGTGTGTGTGTGTACATGGTTTGGTTTTATTTTGTTCTTGAATCTGTTTCACTATGTGAGTTTAGACTGGCCTTGAACTCACTATGTTGCCTAAACTATTCTAGAACTCCCGGTGATCCTCCTGCCTCAACCTCCCCAGTAGTAGGATTACAGGCGTGTGCCACCATATCTGGCTCTGAATTTTATCTGAGTGTTTTGGAGATATTTCCATCTCTAGACGCATGGTTTCAGTTTTATTTATTGACTTATTTTCAAATTTTTATTTGATGGTGTTAGGGCATTCACACTAAGCTATCCCCTCACCCCTCTTTTAAACGTTTTGAGACAAGCTGGGCTTGACCATGACACCCTTCTGCTCGGCTCCCAAAGCGCTGGGATTACAGGGGTGTGTCACCCTACCAGCCACTGTGTTTATCAGCAGTTGCATAGTACTTCATGTACAGCTGTACATTAGTGAATATAACCCATAGACAATCTCACTGTATCAGTTTCAATCTGTTGTATTTATAAGTGTTCCTAAAATGAATCATTTTGTACTTAGGTCAGTTGGTATATGTATTATAAGTATAAAATAAATCTGCAGAAATGTGTCCAAAGGTTATGTGCCTTTATTATTTTCATAGACGCATATAAGCATCATGTCATTTTAAAATTTTAAAATTTTTGTTATTGAGACAGGCTCTCACTCTGTAGCTCAGGCTGGTCTCGAACTCCTAGCAATCCTCCTCCCTCAGCCTCCCAAGTGCTGGGATTACAGGCATGAGCCACCATAACTGGCTCCTAGCACCATATGTATGAATAGTGAAAGTAAACTCCTCTCTTTGTCCTTCTAAGGTAGTGTGTGTATGTCTACATGTACGTTAAGGAAAATTATAACCATCTAAAATGTAACCAGATGTGGAATTGGAACCAGTTGTATTTATTTTGCTTAAGCCTCTCTAGTATTTTATCTGTTCCTTTTTTTCCTCCCTCCATTGACTTGTATGTGACAGTTCTCTCCCCTGACTTATCTTCATCTTTTAATCTTACAGTAGTTTAAAAAGCAGATTTCCACTCTTCTTGAGTTTGTGTCTAAAAAGATCAAGTTACCTTCCTAACAGGATTTGTTTCTCCAACTGGAGATCAGAATTCTACCTTTGTTTCATATTTGTAATCAGAATTATTCAGATTCTTTATATCTAATTCCTCTAGAGTGAAGCACAGCTCTGTGCTCTCATATTATTTTAGTTAACCCTCTACATCCGGACAGTAGAGAGGACTCTCCCAAAGCTGAATGTGAAGCGCTGAATTACGCCCTCAGTTGTCTGTGCACGCTCAGCATCTCGGGCCTAAGGTGGACACAGTGGAAGGGTGTAAGCAAGGGCCCACGGAAGGCCGTGCTGGTTAATAACTCGTCATCCGCCGGCTCCACACCTCTCCACACGCTGACCCTTGGACTGTCAGGTTGTGAAGCAGTTTTCAATCCTCCCAGTGGCAGGTTAGAGGAGACTGAGCAGGAGAGAAAGGGCCCAGCAGGGCCCTTCACATCTTTCTCCCTTCAGCTGCCAGGACCCCTGTGCTCTGGCCTCCCCACTTTCCGCTATTTCCAGAGCCAGCTGGATGCTTGTCAGAGGCTTCGGTGAGCACGTCAGGGCCCGTTCTATCTGCTGCTAAGTTTTAAGGGCTCCGGTTCCTTCCTTCTGTGCCTCCCACGCCAGGGACGGTAGCCGCTGTGCGTGGTTATGCCTGTGTTCCCTCAGTAGTCTTCTGTTGGCGATCATTCCGTTCTCCAATACCTGTTTGAGTCCTTTGTGAAACATTTTATTAAAATAATTGGTATCATTTTAATAACTTGGCCATGCACACGTGTAATTCCAGCACTCTGGGAGGCTGAGGCAGGAGAATGGCAAATTTCAAGCCCAGCCTAGGCAATGTAAAGACTTAGTAAGATTCTATCTCAAAACACAAAGAGATAGACAGATATGTGGATGGATGGATAGGTGGGAAGGAGATATAGCTTAGTGTAAAGCCATGGGCTCAATGCCTGGTGCTATAAGAAAAAGAAATCTAGCTGTGGCTTCTTTTTTCCTGTTGGAATGACATTGTCATTTTTCAAGGAAAAGAAGCATCGTGTGCTGTCCCTACTTACACATTGGGAAGCAACATCGGACATTATAAAAGTCAATACTGCCCGAGGCTAGGTAAAGCTGCCATCTTTACTAGAATCACTTCCTAATCACTTAGAAAATACAACATAAAAAAAAAAAGCGGACTGAAAAATAAACTTTGTAGACTAACCTGTTGGTGCCTGCAGGTTCTAAAACAATATGAGCCCCAAGGGGAAACGCAGACAGGGGAGTTATTTTAGGCTGTGAGTCTGTAACACAAGTGCCTCCGACGGAGTGGTGCAGGGACTGTTGACCTGGAGTTGGAGCCTTATCTCGAACAGGCTGCTCGGTGCAGGCCTGGCCACGTGTACATCACCCCGCAGCGTCTGTGGAATACTTCCATCACAGGGCTGGCCCTCGGGGCCAAGTGCTCAGATGAGCGGGCTTCAGTTTCTTTTTGCAGTCCTGAGGATTGAACCCGGCTCTTCACACTGAGCTATATCCCTTCCCCTTTTTAGATTTCTTTTTTTGTTTTGTTTTGAGATAGGATCTTGCTAAGTCAGTAGTTGCCCAAGCTAGTTTCAAACTTACAATCCTCCTGCCTCAGTTTCCCATAGTGCAGGGACTCTAGGCATGTGCCAGCAGTGCAGCAGGAATTTAGGGTCTTACAGAGAACCAGGCAACTGAATGGTTCCTCATCACTTTGGTAGCTAATGAAACCAAACTTACTTCTGCATTTCAGAGTCCCCAAAATGAGCAGATTCAATCACGCGAGGGTTTCCTGAGTGAAAGATTGAAGTATGCCCACTTTTTGGTCCTTAAATTCCATTTCTTTGTAGAGGGCACTGGGGCTTCTGGGAGCAGTGACTGATTGCAGGATTAGGGCATGAAAAGTCCAAATTAACCAGGAATACAGCAGCAAGAAGGAGGGATGTGCTGAGAAAGGGGTGGACATTGAAGAATCCAAGGTACAACTAGCAGGCTCCTATTTTAGCAGAAATCTATATATTCACACACACACACACACACACACACACACACACACACACACGATGCCTAGCTTCAGGCGTCACAGAATGACCTAGGAAGCAACAACGTCCTAGGGTGATCATTAGATTTTGCTCCCAAATCTTGTTTCTGGTTGTGGTCTTCTTGAGAGTTCTTTGAAGAAATAGCTGATCCTGTCATATCTTGCTGTGGCTGACAATAAGGAAGTGATTTTAAAACAGTGAAGTATTGAAAGAATAAAGGATCATGGGGGCGGATTGTAGCTCAGTGGTGCTGCTGCCTGCCTGGGAGACACACACACACACACACACAAATAATAATAATAAAGTCAGGCTAAAGGGGTCTCCATTGGCCAAATGTGGGGGGATATCAACATAAAAATAAATACTGTTAGTGTTAGCCTATAACCCACTAAAAAAATGAGAGTAATCCATACTGATAAAAATAAATGAGAGACGAGATACTGCCTTATAGTAGAATACCAGCTACTAAACTGGAAGGACTGCAGGGCAAGGTGCCTTTCCCCCAATCCCAGTGTACAGGAGGCTGAGCCAGGAGAATCACCATGAGTTCAAAGTCAACCTGGACTACATAGTGAGTTCATGGCCAGCCTGAACTACAAAGCAGAGAAAAATGGTAACTTTATAATGGAGAAAACTGTCAAGAAACCCCTTCATCAAGGCATCAAAGTCCTGGGCCCCATCAACAAGATTCTTGCTTCATGATAGCCTGGGTCTGAGCATTAGAAAACGTCAGGGATGGCAGGGAGTGGGGGAAGGCATAACTGTAGTGTGCTCGAGGCCACGGGCTCCATTCCAAGCACTAGAAGAAAACAACAGAAACCCAAATGGTTAACAGACTCCAAAATAACTGTCCTGTACTCTGTAGTAAAAATGCCACCATCAGGTGTGACAAAGAACCATGCCATGTAGAAGGTGAAAGGCACATGAAAAATTCATGCTGCATGAATTCCTGAATTAGATTCTGGACTAACAGAAACTGTAATTTTATCTTCTTTTGAATTTGTTTTGCTAGAGAATATTATTGAGAAATCTGGGTAGTTTAAATGAGGGCTATAGATGAATGGCTGTGTGTTATTTTAGTGATGGTGCTTTTTTTTTTTTTTTTGCTTTTTGAGACAGGGTCTCGCTTTGTAGTTCAGGCTGGCCCTGAGCTCACTATGGTGCCCAGGCAAGCCGCCGCGAACTCAGCAATCCTCTTGTCTCTGCCTCCCGAGTGCTGGGATTACAGGCGTGTGCCACCACGTCCGGCATTGTGGTATGCGGTGTTGATTGTTGGTGGGCGTGTCTCCACGCCCAGCATTATATGTGGTTACCAGGGATCGAACTCAGGCCCTTGCGCCTGTGAGGCAAGCACCGGAACCACTGAGCTAACCCTCTGGCCCGTGATGGTGCTTTTTAAAATTTTAGCAAGTACACATTGACATGTTTAAAGGTTATGTAATTTAACACTGAAATGGTTCTGGAGAGAATATGTGTATGAGTGTATATGTACATAGATATAAATTTTTGTATATGCTTTTCTGAACCTTAAACTGGGTGTTCAATAACCATTAATGTAAAAATGTATAACCTAGATTAACTCGGCACATACATTTGGGTTTTATTATGATTTCTTTGCTGTGCTGGGAATCTAGGCCATTGTGTGTGTCAGGTGGATACTCTACCACTAAGCCACACCTTGCTACTATATTTAGTTTTTAATTATTTTATTGAGGCCTAAAAACTTTCATAGCCTGGCCAACCTGGGCTACATAGTAAGTTCAAGGTCAGCCTAGACAGTAGGTGAGATCTAGTCTTAAACAAAACAGAACAAAATCTGTTTTCTATTTTTCGTAGTATAGTTAAACATCTTAATAATCATGCTGCATTAAACATTTCACGGATCAAAATGTGTCCTCCAACATCTTTTCAATTACCTTTGAACCCACTGATTTTTTTTTTTTTTTTTTGAGACAGGGTCTAGCTTTGTATTTCAGGCTGGCCCTGAGCTCACTATGTAACCCAGGCAAGCCTCGAACTCAGCAATCCTCCTGTCTCTGCCTCCCAAGTACTGGGATTACAGGCGTGAGCCACCACACCTGGCACTGTGGTATGTGGTATTGATTGCTGATGGGCGTGAGTCACCACGCCCAGCATTGTATGTGGTTACCGGAATCGAACTCAAGACCCTGCACTTGCGAGGCAGGCGCTGGAACCACTGAGCTAAATCTCTGGCCCTGAACCCACTGATATTTTAAACTCTTTGTTGGTACACTTTATATGCACTCAACATTGGGGAATTTGTACAGTATATGACACGAGTTAATTCTCATTTTTACCCATATCTCTACCCACCCTACAACTTCCTCTCCCCTATATACATGTGCTTTCTTTTTCTTTTTAAATCATATTTATTCTTTCCTCTCACCACTTTTCTCCCTACCACTTTCCCTTTGAATATTCCCTATTTCATAAAATCTATCATACATTCTAGAACTCATTTACTTGTATATGAAACCACTAGTTTAAAGCAAAGTCTTAAATGTTTTATCAAAAAATTTTAAACATGTGATGTTACCTTGCCTTGTTCTCATTTGTTTTTATTTTTTTGCTTAAACTGAATGTAGAATGTGGCAAATAAGGTACTGGAAACTTCTTAATGTTTAAAACTGAAGTTTACCTGCATAACCAAGAGGGAAACTCATATTTAATACAGTTATGAAAACAATATATAAAAACTGAGGCTGTACACAACTTTTAAAAAACAATGTTGAGGGGCTGGAGATTTAGCTCAGTGGTTCTGGTGCCTGCCTCACAAGCGCAAGGTCCTGAGTTTGATACCCGGTAACCACATACAATGCTGGGTGTGGTGACTCATGCCCACCAGCCATCAATACCACATACCACAGTGCCGGGAGTGGTGGCTCACACCTGTAATCCCAGCACTTGGGAGGCAGAGGCAGGAGGATTGCTGAGTTCAAGGCTTGCCTGGGCTACATAGTGAGCTCAGGGCCAGCCTGAACTACAAAGCGAGACCCTGTCTCAAAAAAAAAAAATATTATGCCAGACGTGGTGGCTCACGCCTGTAATCCCAGCACTCGGGAGGCAGAGGCAGGAGGATTGCTGAGTTCGAGGCTTGCCTGGGCTACATAGTGAGCTCAGAGCTAGCCTGAACTACAAAGCGAGACCCTGTCTCAAAAAAAAATATTGAAAGGCACTAATAAAATTGGAACAGATTATGTCAGTGTGCAAGAACACAGTATCAGGAATCTTGGGCACTGCCAGAGCACAAAGAATTTATAGCAATTTAGACTACTGTACAATAAACTCCATTTCAGCTGGTGTGGTCATGGTGATGCCTGGCATCCTAGCACCTGGAGTGGAAGGAAGAGAATCCAAATTCCACAGCCATCCGGGGCTCCACGGTGAGACTCTGCCTCAAAACAAACAAAAAAGAGGGGCTGGAGATTTAGCTCAGTGGTTCCGGCGCCTGCCTCGCAAGTGCAATGTCCTGAGTTGGAGCCCGGTAACCACATACAATGCTGGGTGTGGTGACTCATGCCCACCAGCAATCAACACCACACACCACAGTGCCGGGCATGGTGGCTCACGCCTGTAATCCCAGCACTCGGGAGGCAGAGTCAGGAGGATTGCTGAGTTCGCGGCCGCTTGCCTGGGCTCCATAGTGAGCTGAGGGCCAGCCTGAACTACTACTAAAGTGAAACCCTGTCTCAAAAAAGAAATAAAAATAAAAATAAAAAGAATTAAGCACATTTCTATTTGAGACTGGGAGATGTGCTTGTCTCATTGTCCCCACACCGGCCAGAGTGGGTGTGACTTGCACCCCAGTGGACCGGGACTGATGGCTTCAGTGTCCTCCTTTGGCGATCAAACCGCCATTTTCCTTTCTTACACAAATGCAGCAGACAGCCCTGTCCCGTCCACACTGCTGCGTTCCTGAGACCAGACAGGACACTGGGCAGCACTGAGGTCAGGAAGATGGGATCTGGGCCCTTTATCTGCACACTCACAAAGTGCCCTCAAGATTCCCTGGGTCCTGCTTTGCCCTCACTGCAGAGGCCTGTGAGCACGAGGGTCCTCTGCATGGGCACCGTGGGGTTTCGAGCCACAAGGGTGCTGCCCAGTGTCCAGCTCGCCTGGGCCACTGCGCAGGCCCCACTAGCATGAGGACTCCGAGCCTGGGTAGTGTGCACCCGAGGGTCCTGTGGACAGTGGACAGTGGACACTCCAGGGGACAGTGCAGTGAAGACCAGCAGCAGTGCCCAGTGCCCAGGGAGCCACAGAGACCAGCAGCCAGCTGTGCCAACTGTGCCCATCCAGTGACACCAGGACTGCAAGCCAAGCTATACATGGTCAGGCGATGTGGTCTTCAGCCATGTATTTCTGTATTGGCAGACATAGGGATTGAACCCAAGGATTCCCTGCCCCTGAGCTACATCCTCATTCCTTTCTGAGGTGGGTTTTTTATTTTCCACCAGTGTATGTTAGTTATACAGACTCATGAGTGGCATTTTGGCAGATTCATACATTCATATTACATGCTTGGACTGTCCTCCCCTCTGTCACCTGTGCTCTGCACACCCCTTCCTATGTGTTGATTTCCTCTTCTCCAATGTTCTCCCTTCTACTTTTTTTTTTTTTTTTTGAGACAGGGTCTCGCTTTGTAGTTCAGGCTGGCCCTGAGCTCACCATATAGACCAGGCAAGCCTCAAACACAGCAATTTTCCTGCCTCTGCCTCCTGAGTGCTGGGATTACAGGTGTGAGCCACCAGGCCTGGCACTGTGGTATGTGGACGTGAGTCACCATGCCTGGTATTGTTGTATGTGGTTATTAGGGACTGAACTAGGGACCTTGTGCTTGCTAGGTAGACTCTGGAATCACTGAGCTAAATCTCTGGCCCTATATTAATTCTTACAGATTCAAAATATCACTGTTGACCACCAAACTGAAAAGACCCATAGAGGTCAAGTAGTCAATAGGGAGTGGCTAAATCTTTCTCACAGTGGTGTGGTGGAGGCTCCCAAACTCATCTTGCAGTACTTCCCTGGCTCAGAAAAACTATGCACAGTTGGAATGTGTGCACTCACTAGCTGGGAGACTCCTTGCACTGGTTCCCTGGGTGTGGAATGATGGCTACTGTGCCGTGGAAGGCCAATAAGTTGCCAGAGCTGCCTTGGAAACAGGAGGAATTAGCAGGACTTTGAAGTAGCTGTTGGAGAGAAAGACAGAAAATAGCTATAACTTCAGGAGAGAAGGCAGGGAAGCACAGCGTGCTGTTAAGCAAGGAGGCCACTCTATTCCTTGAGATAAAAAGGTGAGATGTTGAGCGGGCTGGAGATTTAGCTCAGTGATGCCAGCGCCTTGCCTTGCAAGAGCAATGTCCTGAGTTAGATCCCAGTGACCACATACAGTGCTGGGCATGGTGACTCATGCCCACTGGCAAGCAATACCACATACCACAGTGCCAGGCATGGTGGCTCATGCCTGTCATCCCAGCACTCAGGAGGCAGAGACTGGAGGATTGCTGAGTTCGAGGCTTGCTTGGGCTACATAGTGAGCTCAGGGCTAGCCTGAACTACAAAGCAAGACCCTGTCTCAAAAAAAAAAAAAAAAAAAAAGGTGAGATGTTGGGCAAAACTGGATGAGACACACTCAAGCAACCAAGACAGAGGCTCTGATGCGTAACTTAATTATACCTCCACTGTAATGTGCTCTCCCAGGGAGATCTCTGCCCAGAGACAGGTTCTGACACACATTTAGAGCATGTTTTGAGCTGTGGCCAAACTCATTCCTGAGCAGTCATGAGAAAGACCACACTGTCCAGGGACCACTGTCTCCTCCTGAAAATAAAGGATAACCAATGGCAGTGTTGTTCACCTAGTAGAGCAGTCCACATCTTCACTGTCACATGTCAGGGCTATAAAAAACTCTCCAGCCCCGTATCACAGTCCTGAGACCTTGACCACTTCACGCTGGTGACTAATCCAGCAGTATGGGGCATGTTGATTTATCCCTTTCCACAGGAAGGTCAAGCTGCTGTATCTAGCACCTTTTATTCGCCAGAAAGTGACCCACTGTTTATTTGATACAAATTCACTTGTGCAAATAATCACCAAATTTTTGCTTGTCTTCCCCCTTATCCTTCTAATAGCACAGAACATAAGACATGTTCTAGTATTTAATTTTATACCTAGGTGTTTATGTTATAGGCTTTAAAAGGCTATAATGAACACCATTATCTGATTTAGCTAGAATGAACACCACTCAAAGACAGATAAAAAGATTTTGTACTTTCTTTTGGAAAGAGGGTTTATGTGTTTACAGTTGTGCCAGGGATAGCATTATGTTAGGTGGGACTCTTAATTTTGCTATTTATTCTTCATTTAGGAATTCGATCTATTTAAAGAGGTATGCATTGATGCTAAGTTAACAAAGGATGGACTGTGGTGCTTTCTTTTTTTTTTTTTTTTTGCTTTTTTTTTTTGGAGATAGGGTCTTGCTTTGTAGTTCAGGCTGGCCCTGAGCTCACTATGGTGCCCAGGCAAGCCGCCGCGAACTCAGCAATCCTCCCGTCTCTGCCTCCCGAGTGCTGGGATGACAGGCGTGAGCCACCACGCCCAGCATTATATGTGGTAACCGGGGATCGAACTCAGGTCCTTACGCTTGCGAGGCAGG
>PVIC010038319.1:0-17655 GCA_004025085.1 Thryonomys swinderianus | reverse complement strand
AATAATCTCACCATTTAAAGTACCTTCGCATACCCGGCTCTTCCCACCTCCCCGTTCGTTCTCGACCCAAACCGTTGCAGTCACAGACAGGCAGCGCCTGCTTTAGGCCGTCAGGATCAGCCCTTTCTCAGTCATGGAGAATGGGCCTCGTGGTGAAGCTGGCGAAATCCAGCTAGTCACAAGCTGGACAGATTTCCCACGTGCTCTCCGGGACCTAGAGAGAGAGAGACGGAGAGAAGGAGGCAGGGAGGCCCGTGGAAGGGACCGGCCTGACGCCCACAAGGTGCTCCTCGGGAGGCTTCGCCAGGACGGTCCGGCTGGGTGTGCAGTTGCTAGTTTTCTGCCCTGGAGCTGTGCGCTGTTCCTTTCAGGCTTTTTCCCCGGAGCCTGCTGCCTCCTCACGGAGACGTTAAGACGCCTCTACTCTGATGCGACTGCCTCAAGGCAGGGCGGCGGGGACCTCCCCAACGAAGAGCAAGAGACGGGAGCGGGGCGTCACCTTGCTGTCTGCCTTGTAGTGATGTTAGCTTTCTTTTTTTCATCCTCTGCCATTTTAAGTGCTTAAAATTCTCCGTTGCCGAGTGTGCTGCAGAAGCAGGGGGAGGGTGGGCGCGTCTAGGAGGAACGAGCGAGGGGTGCGGGGGGCTGGGCCGAGGGCTGACCAGGAGGGGCAGGCGGCGCCACGGGCCACTGCTCAGGCCGAGGAGGAAGCGCCCGGCAGCCCTCGGGAGCTGAGCTGGCTCTCTCAGGTCACCCACGCAGGGGGCTGGGGGAGCAGCCGGGGGAGCCGCTGTTGCAGCCGGCTGTGAGCGGGGACAGAGGCCCGGAGAGGCGGGGTGCGGCACGGGGCCTCCTGGACGGGGAGCCCGCTGCAGCCCGGTGGCACCGCCTCGAGAGGGGCCGGCTTTCTCCTGGTGGTGGGGGGGGGTCGGGAGTGGGGCACAGTGTGGCTCAGCCTGTGCCTTGGAAAGAGGGGCGGGGTGAGGGGCACCGTCACCTGCAGCTCCGAGAGACCATCAGAGCAGAGGCTGGCATCCTCTGGGGCGGGGCACAGGCACCTCAGAGCTGGAGGACTGGGAGAAAGCTCGGCGAGCTTGGGAAAGTTTTCTTCGTTTTTGTTGTTCAGAAATCGTTTAACCTTTTGGTAAAATGTGTAACAGAACCTGTCATTTTAATCATCGTGAGTGTAAAATTCACTGAGCCCCAGTTGCATCTCAATGCTGTGCAGTTCGCGGCATACCTATTTGCAGAAAATGTCCAGTACTCCAAACAGCTATCTGTGCTCATAAAGCAATAGCTCCCATTCCTTCCTGCCCCGAGCTACTCCTTAGCTTTATTAGACTTTCTGTCCCTACGCAGCTGTCTGTCTAGATATCTGATACACTCGGCAGCACGTGGCGTTTGGCTCTGCGTCCAGCTGTTTCCCTTCGTATGATGATTTCATGGTTTACGTGTGTCGCAGCATTGTTTGCATCTCTATCTCTCTGTGCGGCTGAAGAGGTTTGAGCCACACAGCCCGTTTGCCCCTGGCGCGGTGCCCTCTCTTGTGTACTGCTCTGGGGATGGACGCAGGCTGTAGGTGCTGGGCAGGGAGCTGGCGTGGCAGCGGCTCTGGGCAGGAGTCCGCACTCCGTCGCTCCTGCCCCCAAAGCTGCACTGCGAGGATTCAGTGAAGTAACGTGGACTTAGCTTCTCATGGATTTAGTGGTGACTAGTCAGGAAAGACTCCACAGATACGGTTAGCATTAGGCCCCAAAGCCATGGAAGTTCTTGGTTTTCATTTCTTCTAGCTTTTAGGGATCAATCTTACCTACTATGAGAAGCACTTTAGTGAGAAACATTTCTATCTCTGCCCTTTTCACACTTTAGTATTTTTTTTTTTGAGACAGGGTCTCACTTTGTAGTTCAGACTGGCCCTGAGCTCACTATGTGGCCCAGGAGAGCCTCGAACTCAGCAATCCTCCTGCCTCTGCCTCCCGAGTGCTGGGATGCCAGGCGTGAGCCACCACGTCCAGCATTGTATGTGGTTACCGGGGATCGAACTCAGGGCCTTGTGCTTGCGAGGTAGGCGCCGGAACCGTTGAGCTAAATCTCCGGCCCCACACTTAAGTATTTTATAGATGAAGATTAACGTTTGTATTCTGCTTCCCTCATTCCCACAGGAGTGCAGTGCTTCCTTCCTCACTGCCTTCTTGGCCCACGTCTTCTCTGAGCTGTTGGATTTTACTTCTGGACGATCGGCCTTGTGGGGGAGGGGAGAGCTGCGCGTGGAGGGGAGGAGGGGAGTCCTGCGGGGCGGCAGGCGGGGAGAGGGGATGCGGTCGCGGGCTCGGGTCGTCCCGAAGTCCGCCGGAGGGGGCGTCCCGGTGCGAGCAGCTCTAGCGTCCGCGTTCGCGATGACCGAGGCGGCCTTTGCTTGTGGATCCCGGAGGCACGTCGGGTGAGCCTGACTCCTGACGTCGGACAGAGGCCGAGCGAAGCTGCGGGGTGAGCTCTGCGGGGCCCGGGAGTAACGACAGGCGGGGAGACAGCGCCTGTCCACCGAGGTCAGCTCTGGCCGCCCGAGGGGCCGCGGCGAGGACAGCCGGCGACCCTGCCCGTGGCAGGCTACCGCAGGAGCCCGGTCTGCGCTTCCGTTCAGACAGCTGTGCTTTCTGGGTGCCCGCAGAGCTTCCCACCTTCCCCTGCGTCGGCTCGGACTGACCCAGGCAGGGCTTCGCCTCCTCAGCTCAGGTCTCTACTGGTCGGGGTGCTGTGCAAACTCGGGTGATCTCATGAGCCCCTCACTGCGTCTTCCGTGATCACTTGAGATACGCGGCTTCCTTTTCACTGTTCGAAGCAGGGTCTCGCTCTGTATCAGGCTGGCCCTGAGCTCACTATGTAGCCCAGGCGAGCCTCGAACTCTCGGGAGTCCTCTTGCCTCTGCCTCCCGAGTGCTGGGATGACAGGCGTGAGACATCACACCTCACACTGTGGTGTGTGGTTATCAGAGACTGAACTCAGCACCTTGCACTCGCCAGGCAGATGCCAGAACCACTGAGCTAAAATCCTGGCCCATGGCTTCCTTTTTGAGGAGCCAGGACCCTCACACCCACACTGTGTCCCCAGGGATCGGGCCACCTCCTCCATCCCCACCGTCTCAGCTACGGCCCACACTGTGGCTTTCCGTGTTTGCAGTCTCAGACCAGAACTGCCCGCTGGACATTTCTCTTTATCTGCTGCTGGGGCATCTGAAATCAGCATCCAATGATCTTATCTGGTCCTATCTCATCTAATGTTAATTTATCATCATACATGTTATTTTATCTGTCGACCTCACCGTTATCAGTTGGTGAAGCCAGTAGTCCTCTGATTTAGGTTAAAACCCTGGAACATCGTTGGCTGCTTTTCTCCTGACTCTTGGACCCATCTGAGGTTCCCTCGCGCCTGTTTTACTCCCAGTGTCTTAAGGCCAGTTCATGCCTCACCTGGATTACAGCAATGGCCTCTTCTTTGGTCTCTCTGTATCCGGTTCTTCACATCAGATTCATTGTCTCCATTGCAAGGAAGACGCTTTTCAAAGGTCTTCACACAGGACACGCCACTCACTGTGGTTTGGGCCTGTGGTTTGGGCCTGTGGCGCCTCCTCCGAGGCTCTGCGCTGGGTTTGGAGAAGATGCCTGAACGCAAGGGCTCTGTCAGCGACGGGCCCACCGACGGTGGCATCATTGGGCGGCGACAGAAACTTAGGAGATGAAGCTCAGTTGAAGGGACTGGGTCGTGGTGAGATGCTCTTTGTCACTCCGGACATCTTGTCTCCAGTTCCTTCCTTTCTGGTCCCTTTTCCCTCTTCCTGTTTCTTCGCTGCCATGACACGAGAAGCTGTTCTCTGCCGCCTTCTCCTTCCACCATGGTGTTTCTGCCTTATTGTAAGCTTAAAACCAACAGAGCCATGCATGGAAGCTCCCGAGGAAGTTGCTATTTTCAGACGTGTCGTCTCTAGGGCAGAAGGCCAGCACGTCAGCCTCTTGCTTGACCTGTGTCCTTGTTCCCCACGTCCATGTAAACCATGCTAATGTGACCTCTTCTGGCTGGAAGAACCTCTTTCCCTTCTTCTTTGGCTCCCTTTAGCCTGGATTTCCTGCCACAGGATTTCATTCTTGTGACCTCAATACATCTTGAGCAGCACCTTTCTTCACCCACATTGGGTTATAAGAGTTTCCTAAGAGTCTGACGTGCTCTTCTGCATCATAACCACTTGCTACACCACACTGTGAGCCTCCTGACAAGGAATCTGTGTCTTGTTTGTCTGTCTGTCTCCCCGACACATACAATAGACAGTCAACAAGTGTTGGATGAATAAATAAATGACATGTCAAGAACCCTCTGGAGTGGTAGTTTTGAGCCTTTTTGGTCTCAGGAACACCTTGAGCCTTTAAAAATTATTAAGGACCCTAGATTCTTTCCTTTGTTTTAATTTTCCAATACTGGGGATCAAACTTGGGCCCTTCTGCTTCCAAGGTAGGTGCGGTACCACTTGAGCTACATCCCTGGCCCCTGGAGCCTTTGCTTTATATGGATTATATCTCCAGGTTTTTCCACACTAGAAATCTAAACTAAGAAGCTTGATAAATATTAAATTCATTTAAAATACCTATGATAAATAAGTATCATGTTAACAAAATAACATTTTTTAAAGAATAATTGGGTGTTTGAAAACAATAGATGATAAATCAGAAGAGTACATTATGGGGTGGGGATGTAACAGGGTTCTGCACCTGCCTGGCAAAGGCAGGATCCTGAGCTCGATCCTTGGTACTGAAAAAAAAAAAAAGAGTGGTTTGTTTTATATCAGTGTAAGCCCTTTTAAGATATAGCTTAATAGAAGAGGCTCAGTCCTTGCACCATATATATATTTGCACTGTGTGAATATATTATTCTGGTTGAAGTCAACGAAGAAACTTCAGCTATACAAACTGAAAGGTGGGAATTAATGGAGTATTTTAGTGGTCTTGTCAAATAATCGTGGCTATTCTTCTGGGCTTCTACCCCAAACTTAACCAGGCTCTAAGAATTAGTTGCAACATAGAATCTGAAACCTATTAGTGAGCTCTTTGAACTGTTGCATGAAAATCCCTCAGTCCCTCTTGTCTTTGGTAGGAAATTTTCCCCCTGTGTCATTTTATAACGTGCTTGCTGGTCTCCAAGTTACACAGGTCACCCAATGCTCACGGAGGCATTTGCCACCCCACACGGTACACCCCCTTCACGAAGGTGCCACCCATCTGGTCAGAAGAGCACGTGCGGGAAGCTGCCAAACTCACAGTGCCAGATACAAGTTTCCCCAATTTGCTTTTCATTTAAAAATTTATATTTTATCATTAATAATAAACACGGGTTGCCTTGAGGTGACAGGCTTACTTCATTCATTTTCAAGAAACTCTTTGCCACAGCATTCAGGCCTAAATCTGGGTAACCACAGCTAGTATTTCTGTCAAGTAAAGTGGGTCCCCAAGGAAGAAAATAAGGCTGGTTCAGTTGGTAGCTCAAATAACAGGACAGTGCTTTTCTTTGCAGAAACCATAGTCCCGGATGGCATAGCCCAAATGCTAGACGGCTACCTTACATTATGAATAATATTAGTCAGCTTTAAAAAGCTAATAATTTCTACAACTTTATCAGAAATGCGTATCTTTTTCTTGGTGAAGAACATTTATTGATTTACCTTTTCCATATGAAACAAAGTTAAGGACAGTGGGAAATAAGTTTCTTTTTGTGAGACATGGTCTCGCTTTGTAGTTCAGGCTGGCCCTGAGCTCACTATGTAGCCCAGGCAAGCCTCGAACTCAGCAATCCGCCTGTCTCTGCCTCCCGAGTGCTGGGATGACAGGCGTGAGCCACCACGCCCGGCAATGGGAAATAATTTTAATCAAAGAATGGTACAATTTTTCTGCATGTATCTTACTCTAAATTAGGAAATGACATTGCAATTCAAGTAAAATATTTACATGGAAATATTAAAAGTAACTCAAATACAAAAAGTAAGGTGAAATGAACTTTTGTTGTTCTTTTTCAGAACTCTAACCCAAGGCTCACAGTGCACTAGAGTGTGGTCCGTACATGCAGGTAAGGTACTCCTGTCACACTGGAGAGGGGGGGAGGGGGTGAACAGGAAGGCTGAAGACAGTGGCTGTTAGCAGCCTGCGTTGGTGATCGCTCTTGGGATGAAGTGCTCTCTCTCGTGTACAGGAAACGCCAAACTCCATGAACTGGACTGAAGTTAGAAAATACCCAACAGCGGAAGTCGCCTTTTCACCTAAGCTGTAATGCGTGTGTCTCGTTCCTTGAGGGGCTACTGTGAACAGAAGCCCGTCTGGCATTGAACACTGTCCCAGCCACGCTTCTGCCTCTTCCACGGAGGCCTCAGAAATGCCATCCTTAGTTCATACTGAGAGAAGAGCAGGAGGATCAGACGTGGGTGCTGCTCTGGCTGGAGGCACAGCAGAATCACCCTCCGCCTTCCTGGGGAGCAGCAGGGCACAAATTCGCCCCTGGCTGTCACCATCTGGTCTGTCGGCGTGGCTGTCACCTTGCCACGTGGTGGTCCACGTCTGCAGGACAGCCATCATCCTCCCTGGCGCTGGGAGCCTCATGGCCACGACCAGGCTATTCAAGGTCAGGACTTAGGCCATCGTCCTCTGGCCTATGAGTAGGAGGACCCGAGCAGCGCCCCCTGTAGGGCCGGAGGTCTGCAGGGCTGGGGGGAGGACGGGCGGAGGAGCAGGACTTTCCTGCCGGGGCAGGGGAAGAGGAAGAGTGGGAAGTGCAGGGCGCCAGACTTCGTAAGGACGGAGGGCGGCCGGGCTCCGGAGGTCGGGCGTCCTGGATGAGGCCGCCGGAAGGAGCACACGGGATGTCTGGCCCAGGGGGACTCTGCACTCGACAGCCTCGGGTACTGGCGCAGCTGGCCTTTTCTGTTCTTATGCTACTTCTGGCTTTCTCAGTTCTTGATAAGTGTCTGGATTCTCTTTTGCATAAATAAGGTCGCAGATGCGTTCCAAGGTTTCTTGAAGATCTCACGTCAGTCCACCAGCATTACCTCCGCTCCCTAAACTCTCACCCGGATTCCCCGCGGCCCAGACACCCTTGTGGGCTCAGCTCTTCACCGTAGAGCTGCAGCTCCTGGCTCTTGTGCTCAAGCCTCCCTTCGGGCCTCCTCTCCGGCCGGGTGGCAGGGCCCACACGCTGCACTGTGGCGGGCAGTGTGACCTCAGTCTCCTACTGATCATCTATATGATTTACTTAATTTTTTTTTTTTTTTAAGAGACGGGGTCTCGCTTTGTAGTCCAGGCTGACCCTCAGCTCACTATGGAGCCCAGGCAAGCCTGGAACTCAGCAATCCTCCTGCCTCTGCCTCCCGGGTGCTGGGATGACAGGCGTGAGCCACCACGCCCGGCACTGTGGCATGCGGCATTGATGGCTGGTGGGCGTGAGTCTCCACGCCCAGCATTGTATGTGGTTACCGGGGATCGAACTCAGGGCCTTGCGCTTGCGAGGCAGGTGCTGGAATCGCTGAGCTAAGTCTCCGGCCCAACTTAATCTTTTTTTTAAGGAAGCACTTCTGCTAGGGTCGGGGGCTGCTAGAGACAGGGAGGGGCCTCCCCAGTCTCCTTCACCTCAGCCTCTCGGTCCAGAAACACTTCTAATAATAAGTTTACTTAGCCTGAGCACTCAGAGTATCACCTTAATACATCGTCAAGATAAAATAATTATGAGATATCTTATACTGTTTTCTTGGGCCGTCTCTGAAGCCTGGAGTGCTTCCTGCTCACCCCACTCGTCAGAGCAGACGCAGCTCGGGGTCCACCAGAGCTGCTCTGGAGCCCGGCCTGGCTGTTGCATGTCTGCGTCTGAGCCAGGGCTTTCCTTCCTTTGAACACGTCCCTGCACCCGTGTGGGGTGCGCGGCCCGGGGAGAGGCCTGGCCCTGGCTCTGAGGGAGCTCGAGCCGAGGCTCCGCCGTGTCACACGGGTGGGCACGGTGACCGGTGACCCTGGTGTCCCTAGGAGCTGGCCCCACAGCTCAGACCCCTCGAGGGGTGCGGAGAACTGGGGCTCTGTGGACCCATGGAGTCTGAGCCGCGGCCTCCGCCTGCAGGCCGGGAGAGCGAGCGGCTCCCTGCAGAGAGGAGCAGAAGGCAGCTTGTCGGGGCCTCTGCTAACACCCCTTCCAGAAAGATGCGGAGGAGCAGCTCAGGGCTCTGCAGCTCCGGCACGAGCAGCCGGCAGGGACGCTGGCTGTCGGTGGGCTGCACCCCGGCGGACCGGACGTTTCCCTGGGGCCTGTCTGCCACAAGGACAGCGCGCTCTGCTCTGCGCAGCCGCCTGGCGCCCAGTCAGCCCGCTCAGCCCTGACTCCAGCGCAGTTTTATTTCCCGCGCTTCTTGCTATCTCAGTGGGCAATCGCTCCCAGGACATTCTGTAACAAACAACATTTGCTCTTCGGCCGCGCAGAGCTCTGGCCGGCAGCCTCGCTCTCTGACAGCCCGGCCCTCCCTCCCCTCCCCAGCGCGCTCTTTCTCTCTGTCCCTAAAGATTGCCCTCCTTTCCTTGAGAGGGCTCGGTGGGCAGCCCGAAGTCCACCCCACCCACCGTCTTCTGGTTTCCATTTCTACTAACTCTGTGCTGTTTTTCCTGCCCCAGGGACCCGCTTGGCCAGGCGGCCTGAAACTCTAGGTGCTGCCCAGGGGGCGTCTCCGACCCAGAGGCTTCGCTGTGGCCTCTGCTCGGCCCGAGCCTCCAGGGCAGTGGCTCCCTTCCGAGCTGGGCTGGCCGGACCCTGCGCTGTCCTGCCCAGTGGGTTTCACTGCCTCCTCGGCAGCCACGGAGTTATTCAGAAAAACAGCTGCACGCTCTGGAGGGGCCGGGCCGCCCGCTCCCTGCCCCGCAGCACCCCAGCCCACCAGCGCCCGCTCCGCTCCGCAGGCCCCGCCCGTGCGCTGTGCAGTGCGTGCGCCCTGTGTGCGTCCAGGCTCAGCGGCCCTGACCCTCCCGCCGCGGCAGTGCGAGCCCCGCGGCCCTCTGCTCCCGCGGCACCTCTGGGCTCTCCCCGGCCCTCGGCGCCGCCCCGGATGGCAGGCTGCTGCTGTGCGCTCCCCTCTGCCCGGCCTCCCTGTCGCTCCTGCCCCCAGACTCAGTGTCTTGGCTCCTGGGCACTGGGGTGGCGTGCGGGCTGGCACCTCCGAGGCTGCGACCCCAGCTCTCCCAGCTCTCCCAGCTCTGCGGGCCCCGGAGGCCCCAGCTCGAGGCTCCGCCGCTGTCAGAGGCGCTGCTCTGGCCCCGGCCTCCCCCGCCTTGCGCCCCTTGCTCCCGCCTGTCGCTTTCCCGGCCTTCGAGCCCTCCTCTAGGCTTCTGCTCAGCTTCGCACTGGGGACCCACGGGGGGGGGGGCCCGGGCTGCTCCCGCCGCGGGGCTCCGGACACCGTGTGCGCGGTCGCGGCGTGGGCTCGTCCTGCCCAGGCGGAGGGCTCTCTCTGTGCGGACACGCGGAGGCGCGCGCGCCCTGCGGGCTGGGCAGGCGTGGAGAGGCGGCCAGCCCAGCTCTCAGGGTGATGCCAGGCTGGGCTGAGGGGCTCAGAGAAGCCCGCTTCCTCTCGCTGAGGCTGGCGGGCGGACGGCCACGTACGGACTTCTCCGGGCTGTAGGCTGAGTTCTCAGAAACAGATCCTGAGACGATATCTGATGGGCGAAAGGTGAGTGTGGAGGCCACGCCAGGGAGGAGGGGGAGGAGGAGGTAAACTCTGCGGACTGGGGCCTGGGGGGGCTGGGCTCAGCCGGGACAGGGGCCTGTGCCATCCGCTTCCTGCCAGGCCTGCCCGCTGCTCCGCTCCCTCCCGCAGGCGCGGCCCTCCCCTCCCTGCCTCCCGGCCATCGCCCCAGGCCCTCGAGGCCTCTCTGAACGGGCCCTGTGCGCACAGCCTGGAGGGCCTCACTGGAAGCCTCCGGGCATGGAGACCAGGCCTCCGGCTGTGTCTGCCAAGCTGTCGTCCCTGCCCCCCACCCCCACCCCGTGGCTTCAGGGTTTCCGCGCCTCTGCCCTTGCTCACCTGTTTGCTCCTGCCTTTGCCGGCCTCCTCCCGCGTGTCTGGGACCCTCTCGTCCTCCCTGAGCTTCCGGACTCCTGGTGGGCGGAGTCAGTGGTTCCCCTGCCGGACTTTGCCAGCGAGAGCCCTGGGGTGGGGGGTGGCTCTGCAGTCTCCTCGGCGCAGGGAGCTCTGGGCGGGGAGAATGAGGGGGGTCTGGTCCCGCGGGGTTCGATCAGGACTGGAGGGTGAGGCACGCGTGTTGGGGTTCGGGGTGGGGGGCAGAAATAGAGCCACAGACAAAGGCAGGAGCCTTGTAGCCCAAGTGTGATTTACCTTCTGGCGCAGGGAGCTGCTGAGGGGCGCAGCGGGCAGGGACCTTCCGGCTCCTGGTTTGGCTCTCAGCAGGCTGCAGCGTGAGAGCTTTTTCTGGAACTTTCCGCACTGTCAAGCTCCCACTCAGCCTGGGCAGGGCGACCGGCTTCTTCAGCTTTTGGAAACTGGCTGCTTTGTTAGTAGTTTTTCCCCAAGGGTCCTGGGACTCCTGGCTGAAGGTCAGTTGGGAACAGGTGACCCTGCCTGTGCTTCGGAGACTTCAGCTCC
Organism: Thryonomys swinderianus; assembly: GCA_004025085.1. Taxonomy (NCBI): domain Eukaryota; kingdom Metazoa; phylum Chordata; class Mammalia; order Rodentia; family Thryonomyidae; genus Thryonomys; species Thryonomys swinderianus. The sequence goes on along the minus strand of PVIC010038319.1, from coordinate 6,992 downwards.
TCTGGCATTGCCCTCGGCTCGATGGAGTCATCTCTGAGGGCAGGAAGTGGACACAAGACCCTCTGGACAGGGAGAGGTCAGATTCCTTCTGTGCTTTTGCTGAGGCACTTTTTGCTTCAAGTGACTTTCAGAGCTCTGGCTCTCACAAGGTGCCAGCGGGACGGGAGACACGGGCAGTGCTCCTGTCAAAGCCCAAAGTCCCCCAGACGGAAGAGCTGGTGCCAGGGGCCACACAGAAGCCTGTGTTTTTGTTACTGAGCAACTTTTGGGGCCATGGATGTGGGAAGGAAAGATGGCATGGTGAGACATCTGCAGTGCTGGGTGCCGTGTGGGGAAACGCGATGTTACCAGCGAAGAAATAGAAAACATGGTTTATAGTTTCAGCATTTGGAGGGAGAAATGAAAACTGAATATTGCTGCACCTGTGAAAACATATTTGATCACAATGGCAAGTCCAGCATTCTTGGTGCAGGATTCATATTTCATAACTCATGTTCAAACAAGAAAAATGATTATAATGTTAAGTATTTCCTGAGTTTATTTTGATGGATGACAGAACAAGTACTGTATCTTTCACTCATTAAAATAGAGATTGGTGTAATTTAATAAATGAACTTAATACACAGATGTTCCAGGCTGTTTTACCAGGGTGTATATTAATCAACTTCTTTATATATGATCCTCTTTTATATTTTTTAGAGAAACTTGCAGGAGCCAAGAATTTATTAGATTTGCATGCTGTGGGATGAGGATCAGGTATCAGGCACACTCAGGAGTACATCATGATGGAGCGGTGCCAGGGTCTGCGGAGCGGCCGGGCCCCACGAGGCCACGCCTGGGCTCCCACCTCACTCTCAGGCTGGCACAGGCCCTGTCCTGCGCCAAGTTCAGGTCCCTGCTGAGTTTGCCGCTGCCACTGCCAGGGCGCTCAGGTGCCTTCGGAGGCCAGGCGGAAGCTGGCGGTCTTGGCCCCCGCGTGGGCCTGGCTGGGCCGTGGCTCTGGCCCCCACAGGGGCTCGTGCCTGGGGGGCCTCTGGGCTTTCCCCAGAGCCTCTTGGCCCAGTTACACTGTCCTTTCCCGCCATTCCCCTCGGCAGCGTGCTCGAGGCTGACACTTTTATCTGTCTGAATTTGTTCCGCATGAAGGTCTCGCTAACAAGACCACAGAGCCCTGAACGGAGATGCTGAACCTTCCCCACCCCCACGACGCCCGACGGTGGCTCTGCGTGGTCAGTGTGAGCCGCACACGGAGCAGCTGCGGGCAGCCTCTCCCGGCTTGTCCTCGGGAGGGGGCAGGCTGGGCTCAGCCCCCCTGGAGGGCGCGGGCGGCAGGCCCGGCAGTGCGAGGCCACAGTGCAAGCTCGCCCCTCCGGCTGCTGTGGAGGAGAAGGTGAGAGCGGAGGCTTCGCTCGGACACTCTTCTTTCCTTTGCACGTCCTGGCGGACAGCAGTCCACGGGCTGGGAGCCGCCCCTGCCTGGCAGCGTTGGTGGAGGGTGGACGGGTGGCCGAGGCCAGGCGGCACAGTTTTGCCAGCGCCTCTGCCCACACAGAACACTTATTCGCCTCAGAGCCCCGCACGCCTTGGTGGTTCTGGAAACGCAGTTACACTGGACGCTGCGTTCTGCACGCCCGCAGGCTGGGCCCCTCTGCCACGGAGCCTCTCTCTGCCGGAGGCCCCTGCGCCCTCCTCCCACCGCCCGGCCGGAGCCTCTGCAGCTTGTGTGGCACTGAGGGTCCCTCGGCTGCCCAGAGCAGGGTGCCGGTGCCCTCGGCTCCCCCGGAGGAGGCGCGTCGCCCTCGTAGCCCTCGTGCCCTCGCGGGCTCATCAATCACACGGCAGCCCTCGCGGGTGGTGGCGGCCCCGTCACAAGCCTGTTTGCAATAAGCTCCGGCCGCAATCATTCATCATTCGTCGCGGCTGCGGCGAGCGGGCCTCCGTCAGTGGGTGGTTTCGGGTTCTCGGGGCTAATTGGCTCGCTGCGGGCCTCTCGCCCTGCTCTTTCATGTCCGGCCATTTGATGTTCTGCGCACGGCGAGCTGGCCGGCAAAGCGGGGCTTGGCCTGGAGGGTGCTCTGCGTGCTGCCCTTGGGCCAGCGCGGGGGAGCTCAGAGCTGAGCTCAGGTGGGCCCTGGGGGCGCCCCGCGCTCTGCGCTCTGCCCAGCGAGGAGACCTGAGGCGCAGAGCCGCTCTGTCCCGGGCCTCGGGCGGCGCAGGGCCGGCGAGCCGTGTGTGGGTGAAGGGGCGGGAGCGGCAGAGCCGGGGGCACGCGGTGGCAGAGGCCTGGGCTTCGGCGACGGGCGGCCAGCCGAGGATCGTGGGAACAGAGGCACGCACGAGGCCAGCGCTGGGCACTGATCAGAGTGGCACGCTCTCTGCCCTTCCTGGAAGATCCAGCCCAGGTGCCAGCTCTGCCCCGCAGCCTTCCCGGGCCCCTGGGGTGCACGAACGACGCTTCCTCGGATGCCCACGTGGGACAGTGTTGCCGACTTTCTGCCCTGGCTCTCTGGGGCTTGTTTTCTTGCAGGGCGGGATGAAAACCTGGGACTGGCTTTCGCTCCTCACCGGGTGGCACCGTGCAGACCCCGGCCAGGGAGAGGGCAGAGCCGAGCAGCGCACGGGTGTGGGGAGTCACATTTGTTTGTTTGTTTTCTTTATGAATGCTCTGACCAAGCCAGAAACTTCCTGAAGTCAGGCAATTCTCCTGTCCCCAGAGAAGGATTTGAATATAATATCCTCTCGCTGGAAGGAAAATTAGGGATAATCAGCCCAGTGCTTTCAAATTTGTGAGCAACCGGAACTGTTTTTCCAAAGAAGTTTTATATGGAACCTTAAACAACAAAAGCAGAGTCCCCATTGTTTTATGAAAATGGGCTTACTGATCATTGATTAATACTAAATTAATAAAATCAAGTGAACAGATACATTTATTTTATACTTTAAAGTTTATGACAAATACATAAAACGAATCATCTTGATAAATGCATTCTTTATTATTTTTAAACTGGTTGTTTTATAATCCCAAGCTTATAACAAAAACGCACAATGAGGCTGATTGATCAACGCCAAAACTTAGAAGCATTGAGATTATTGTGAGCCTTACCTCGTTTCGGGTGCACAGTCCAGTTCACTTCTGTAGCCGTTCTTTCTCTGCCGTCTGGAGAAAACTCGAACTGGAGTGGTTTGATTGGGTCTCGCAAGTTTATGTGTTGAGCAGGCCTGCCCCACGTTTACATATTAATGAGCTTGGAGGTGGGGCCTTTGAAGATAATTAGGCTCAGTGATACAGCGTGAGTAGAGCCCCTGGAAGGCAGTAGCGACTCTGAAGGAGGAGAGGACTGAGACACACACTCTGTATCTCCACGGATATCCTGGGCCATGTTGTGAGGTAGCGTGAAGTCGAGAGAATGCTGGCACCCCGCTAGACTCTTCCCCTAAAACCTCCAGAATAAACATTTATTCCTTACACATTAGCTACTCTCAGATATTTTATTACAGCAACAGAAAACAGACTAATACGCACATTCACGGGGCGCGGGAAATGCAAATGGGTAGTGCTCTGTGACGGTTCTCCTGCTCCCTTAGGCCCGTCAGCGAATCAGACGCACCGCAGGAGGAGCTGTGGACAGAGGCTTCTGCAGAGCTGGGCACACCGGCTGCCCGCCCTGTTGGCAGCTTCTGCCGTCTGTGTTCAGGATGGCTGTCCTGTCCCTCACGGTGCCATCTATGGATTCACATACGTTCTAAATAGAAACTTTTAAAATAAAACATAGCTGAGATCTATCAAGTAACTTCCTGAGCCCCCAGGGCCTGGAGCACATGATGTGAACATGAGTCCACCCCGTGGATCACAAAAAGGGTCAGCGGAGGCCTGGACCGTGACAACGATGCGTCACGCAGCACAGAGAGGTGGTGGTGGCTGAGAAGGCAGGCCTCCCACATTCTGCTCTGAACTGTTTTCTCTTTTCTAATTTGAGTTAGTAAAAAAGTGGTGTTTTTTTTTTTTTTTCATGTTAGATACCCTGACCCCACAGCTCGGTTGATATTCTTTGGCTCCGTCCACCTGGTGGTGAGCGCCAAGCAGACACCCTCTGGAGCCCCGGGACCCTTCCGCAGGACCTCTGCATCTCCCACGAGGACGCCCCCTTCATTTGGCCGGTAGTGTTTTCCCCGCGGTGCCGACTCCAGGCCTGTTCTTCTGTCAGAGTGAAGAGTGAAGACGGTAATTTGTGTTAACCAGGCGCCCCCATTATAAGAACTCAGGGAAAAGGGTGGGGAACTGAACATTTTTTCACGCAGCTGTCCCGGATCCTGAGGACGACTTGTGTTGTTCAGGAGAAACTCTAATAATGTGGAGCGTATGGAAGAGTTTAAGGCAGAGCTGATGAGCAGTTTTCCAAGTGGCCAGGTTCATACCACGTGCTGTGCGGCACCCCTCCCAGCCCCCCGCTTTCTCACTGGACCCTCTCACAGTGTCTCTTGGGGGCTGCGGAGGGCCCTCCACAGGGTTTTGGCCCAAGGAGTCGTGGCCGGGGAACGAATGCCCCGGAGGACACCTGCGCTGCCCACCCAAGAAGGCAGACGGACGTCAGCACGCCGCTGCTCGGCCCCAGCTGCTCGGGTCTTCATTTCACTCTCTGACTATGAGCCAGGCCTGGCCGCCCCCTCCAGACAGCGTTTCAAGGGGTCCCTTCACCACAGGCCAGTCCCGTGCAGTCTGTGGGGAGCAGCAGTGTGGTGCCCAGAGGCTCTCCGGCCATGGACCTTCCTCCCTCCTCGTTCACCAAGAGGCCCTGACGCCCCTTCACAGGGACCCGGAGCAGAGCAGCTGTGGTGATACCCTGGAGAGGGAGCTGGAGGTCTGGCAGGCATGTGGGCAGAAGTGCCCACAGTATCTCTTCCTTGGAAGGAAACCTTTCTCTAACGTACAGGAATCACAAGGGCCAAAGCAGAGAGGGCACATCAAAGCCAAGTCTGAGGGGCACAAGTGGACCGGGCACCCCTAGGAGAAGGCAGGTGAAGAAAGAGCCCAAGTCCACAGGCATTCTGGGCTGTCTTTGCCCCTGGGCACCAGCAAGGCGCTCGACAGTCCATAACCACTAACAGTGATGGTGATTCTCCATCTTCCAGTGGAGACCCTCTCTTTATAAAAGGCTCAGGTTTCTTAAAGATACCACTGATTGACATGCATAGAAAGTGACTAACCCAGACACCCCCAAGAATGTATCTGTTCTAATTGGGTCTCAGAGATGATCAAGCAAAAATGAGGAGGTTGTGTTTGCTCTGTTAGGGGGTGAGATATTCCTGGCTATAAAGGACCCTTGCTACTTCCGAATGACGCTGCATTTGAGCTTCTGGCCGCCAGGCCCTGCGCAGAAGGAGGGGAGAGCAGTGCAAGTCTGCGTTTCTCCCACTCTTGTGCCACACGTGGCTGAGCATTCAGTGGGTCTATTGCAGCCAGGCCCACTCTGGCAAGCGATGTGCTGCAAGCGGACTCACAGAAGGCCCCGTCCTCTGGGGCTAGCGTGCACCGTTCCAGCTGCTCTGACCGCAGCTGCAGGCAGCCGGGCCTCCCCACCCCCACAGTCTCTCTGGGTAATTGGGAACGTCTTCTCTACATAGTCACATCATCTCCCAGGCCTTTGGGCAGGAGGGAGAGCTGGGTGCCAGTCCCTTGATCAGAGAAGGAAGCTTTTCCTGAGGAGTTTTCACACGAAGGGTCCGAGGCAGGCCTGAGCAAACAGACAGGGTCAACGTGCTAGCTGAATCTTTTTGTAAAAACACTGCTCTTCTTTTTGGAGCCTCAGTTGACCTTTTTGTGTGAGGGGGTGGAGGTGTCTCCAGGAAATCTCAGAGGAAGCTGTTGACAAAGATCCAGAGAACTAGGAGTTTGTGTTCTTCGGGCAGAGAATAACAGATGGACTTTGACATATTTCAGGCAGATGAATGCAATCACGAAAAGCTTCTTACTTTGGTAGGGCTGCTTTAGCTTCGGTGGCGCTGCGAGCCAGGCTGAGGTCCAGCAGGAATGAAAAGCAGCTGCTGAAATGTACCTTGTGTGTTAATCTCCCCAGGGCTCCCTGAGCGCAGGACTAGGGGCAGAACGGGGTAGACCTGGCAGGCAGGAGAAGTTACCCCACTCCGGAAGTCCCTGCTGCCCCCGTGGTGTGGGCAGAGGGTGCTGGACTATCTCCAGCGACAGGTCTCCCCCTCAGAAACAAACGGCAGGAGTCAGGAAAGCCAGGTCACAGTGAGAAAGGAACTAAAATCAGGGAAGCTGATGCAGCCTGGGAAACCCGGGCCTGTGGCCCTGGGAGCGCTGGTCTTTGGGGTCACACTGCCTGGGCCACGACTCAGAGTCACTGACTTTAGTCTCTCACGTACGGCCAAAACAGAGGCTGTGCTGCCTTTGAAACTCGTGCGGGCTGACTTCCGGGCTGTTAGTGTTTGTGAGATCCCTAAAACTGTAGGCCTGGATATCTGGCTAGTAGAGGTGTCCAGCAACAGTCAGTCCCTTCTTGTCCCTCCCTTCTGCTCCAGGAAGATGTGCAGACTGGTCCAACTGACTCTCCAGCAGAGGGCACGGCTGGAGCTCTCCAAGGTGCTGACGGCCCAGGCCAACTCCCCCGAGGGCACATTACACTGCACATGCACCTTGAGGCCCACCCAGCTCACCCAGGGGGACTGGCTTCCACTCCTAGGAGGGGGCGACTCTCTGTTGGGCTTGGCTAAAGAAGGTGCTGCAGAGTCTGTCCGGATTGGCAGGGGAAGAGTTACCAAAGACTGAGCAGACTGAGAGTATGTCCAACAATGCCTGAAAGAACACGGCTTGGGGAAGACATGGCAATAGCTACCCCAGAGTCAGCGATGTGCACACTAGTGCATTCTCATGACCTTGGATCAGTGGGAAAACGCTACTTTTAGGCAGAGTCGAACCATGTAGGGGTTGGGTGGGCGGGACTACTTGAGACCTTCTCTCTCTTTTTTTTTTT
>PVIC010038318.1:0-17665 GCA_004025085.1 Thryonomys swinderianus | reverse complement strand
CAGGGCCAGCCTGAACTACAAAGCGAGACCCTGTCTCAAAAAGCAAAAAAAAAAAAAATCTGTCTACACACGTCTGTTACCTATTGGCTGAGAACAAAGCACAGTGTTGGAGAAGAAGGAGGTGACATAATTGTGTAATTTTTTTTTTTTTTTTTGAGACAGGGTCTCACTTTGCAGTTCAGGCTGGCCCTGAGCTCACTATGTAGCCCAGGCAATCCTGGAACTCAGCAATCCTCCTGCCTCTGCCTCCTGAGTGCTGGGATGACAGGTGTGAGCCACCACACCCGGCACTGTGGTATGTGGTATGGATTGCTGGTGGGTGTGAGTCACCACGCCCAGCATTGTATGTGGTTACTGGGATCGAACTCAGGGCCTTGCGCTTGCAAGGCAGGCCCCGGAACCCCTGAGCTAAATCTCTGGTCCAATTGTGTAATTCTTCCTTTTGCCTTTCAATGATAATTGCTACCAGCATTCCGTGCCCCGTGCTTTGCAGGCACTACCCCACACCACGGCCACCTCATGAGGAGGTCGTGAGTCTCATGTTGCTCATGAGGAGCTAGAGGCCTAGAGCTGAGAGTCTGTTCTGCAGGAGAATGTGTGACCCACAGGGGTCATTCAGGAGGCTCAGTGGGTGCAGCCCCTCCCCTCCCCGCCCCGCCCCAGACAGCTGTGAGGAGATGTGGTGCATCCCGAGGAAGTTCGGGGTCCATCTAGGATCTTGTCTCCTCAAAATTTTTTCTATCTCCTCAAATAAGAAAAATGAGTCAAAACTGAGTATTGAAAACAACAGGAAAGTGCCCTTATTGAGGTCATCAGATCAGTTTGTGACCTGTTATTTTTTTCTAGGCAATTTATGAAAAGAAGAGTTATGTGGTTTCTCCTCCCACATCCTGAAGCTGAGGGAGGCCCAGTCTTGCATTCACTACTTTTTTTCTATATTTTCAATGAGACAAGATTAAACAGGACTTGGCAGAATACCTCAAGTATTTTTAATTCCCTTTGGTGCCTGCCCTTCCGGGTAGGCCTGCCTAACCTCGGGACACCTGTCAACTCCTCAACCACTTCCTGTGTGAGCGCCACTCAGCCTGCTTCTCCATCCATCTGCCCCTCCACCTCTCTACCTGGTCCCACCTCTCCTAAACCTCCTGGTAACAGTTTAGATCAGTGATAGTGAACTTTGTAGAACATTAGAACTGTATTTCCCCTAGCTGGATAGTGATTGATGCCCTAAACAGGTCTCAACCCTCTGAGCAGGGGACCAAGGTCTTAACCCATTCCAGGGAAGACCCCTGACCCACCCCCTCCCGAAAGCCCTGGCTTGTACCTTGTACAGTTGGCAAATAACTTGCTTCTCTATTTGGCTTTTTGTTTTGGTTCAGTTTTCTTTTTTGAGGTGGAGGGGGTGTTCTGTTGAGATTAGGTTTCACTATGTAGTTGAACTCACTGTGTAGCCCAGATGGGCTTCAAACTTAGAACAATCCTCCTGCCTCAGCCTCCTGAGTGCTGGGATTACCAGCAGGAGCCACTACGCCCAGCATTTAATCAATACCACCTAAATGACCATACATGTTTTTTGGGGGGAGGGGTTCCTTTACTGAGTTTGTTGGTACATTTTAGATAAACAACAGATTATACTTGTTTTGTTCCACCTTGAACCTGCCTCATCATAAAACACTTCTGTCCTGTAGAACCCCATTGAGAAGCAGGGTGGGCAGGCAGCACATTTTCCAGTTCCCTTCTGTCTCTCTTAGTCAGAAAGCTATCCTTCAATAAATTTTTCCTACTCTTAACCACCATCGTTCCCAAAATTCGTTCTTCAATTTTAGAGAACATGAATTATGGGAAGCAGCTTGGGCCGGGGCATTGCCCTAAACCAGGGATCTGCTCTCTGGGAGTTGCCCCATGGGGGGGCTTGCTCCCTCACCAGGAAACTATCTTGCATTTTGCCGGGGTCCTCTCCCTACCCCCCAATAAGGGAAGTATTCTAAGAGAGACAAACACTTGTGCCTGGAGAGCCTGGGCTAGTCTTTAGCATTAGATAAGGAACTTGAGGATCACCTGGGGAGAAGTTTAAGGAGCAGAGAGAGCACCTTGCCAAAATCTTTAGGTAATGGGTGCCAGACAAGGTTATCTTTGTCCTTTGAATTCCTGTAGATTTAGATTTTAATCATGCTAACCCTAGGTGTTAACCACTAATTATCAATTGTAAGCTTTGCACGAGGACACTGTAGCTAGAAACACTATAAAAAAAGCACTGAAAAAAAATCAACTCGGGGCCTTCAGAATTATCTGAGGTCCTCCCGATCCCATCTTCGCCTGTCTTGTGTTTTTCTTAATCCTCACCCCCCACACACTCAGGTGCTGTCCGATTTTGCCGGCTGGCCCCGGCAATGAACTTCAGTTTTGAATGTCTAACGGGTTGGGGAATTAGTTATCCTCCTATACCACAATGACACAAACAGCCCTCTGTGGCAAGCGTGCCACAGCTTTGCCACCACTGACTTAGACACTCCGTCTCTGGGACAGCTTTTACGGTCTTTCACCTCTGGCTCACAAGGCCCTTTCTGTGTTACTGTTTGCATCCCGTCTTTCATGGGAATATCATATTTCAGTGCATTTTCAGTGGCTTACTTGTCCACTCATGCACTAAATATTTACTGAGCCCTTACTCTGTTCTAAGAACTGTTTTGGGTACTTAGTATATAGCACTTAAAAAAATTCAGTGCTAGCCAGGCATGGTGTACCACCATGTAATCTCAGATACCAAGGAGGCTGAGGCAGGAGAACTACAAGTTTGAAACCATTGAGCAATTTGCAATCCCTGTCTCAAAATACAAAGAGCTGGGTATGTAGCTCAGTGGTACAGCACCTCTGGGTTTGATCCCCAGTATCAGGAACATAAATTTAATACTATGGAGTTTTTTTTCTAATAAGGGACAGGCATACAGTAAATAAGTCATAATTTATAGCACATATGAAGAGCTAACGACAGCTAAGAAACACAGTGGGCAGAGATGAAACAAGGCAAGTAAGTGGTGGTGGCTTGAATGAGGTTGGCAGCAGCAGATGCGACTGAACACAGGGGAGAGCTTAATGGTACAACTCATGATTTGCTGATGGAGTCCAGAGACAGGCGACGGAGGACAATTTCAAGACTTTGAGCTGGAGTGGCTGGGAGGACAGAGTTGTATTTGCTGAGCGGAGAAAGATGAGAAAAGGGAGATTCATTTGGGGCATAAGTTTGAGATGCCCATTATATATGTAAGTGAAAACATCACGAGATAGATGCTGAACCAGACTTTACAAATAGTAACTTGCTCAACCCCGTAGCAAGTTCAGAATATAGTTTGTGCTGGGGTCGAGGCTTACAGGGAGGAGACTGAGGCCCGAAGAGAAAGACCAGCTTGCCCAGGCTCACTTGCTATGTGGTGGCACTGGAGGACTGGGATTCAGATTGCTGCCAAGGGCACCCGGGTCCCTGTACTTCACTGGGCTGAACTTGGATCTGGTCTGTACAAAAAGCCTCCTTGTTTATGGGCTCTGCTTGAGCCCGTTTCTAGCCATTCAGTTGGCCAGGGCCTGGGTCCTCTGGGTAGAGGTGGATGCAGCCTGGTCTTGGGAGTGGAACCCCACATCAGTTGAAAGGGGAGCAAGAGGGACTCCCTGGAAGAAACTCAGGCTATCAACACCAGAAAAGGGTGAATAGACACCAAATATCAAAGAACAGCAGAAAAGCACAGTCACTGTTGCCAAATGTAGCCCGCTCAGCACAGGGACAAAGTGTGTATGTTAGCCATTCTGTATATGCATTTCAAACCCACTCAGAGCACCCATTGGTGCCAAAATGTTCTCAGAGGATTTTCTCGTTGGATATTTACTTCATTCCTGGGACATTTATCCTTTCCATGCTTCTATTCAAACACCAAGAGACTGAAGGTCAAATATCTCAGTATTCACATTCTTGAATTTCTAAGAGTAACTGGGCATCATACTGAGCAAATTCAAAATAAAGCAAGCTCAAGAGAAAGCCCCAAATACAATTCATTCAAATACTGTAAAACAGTATTATTTGCTGATCTTTTAACTTTTTTCCTTTTTTGAGACAGGGTCTCACTTTGTAGTTCAGGCTGGCTCTGAGTTCACTATGGAGCCCAGGTAAACCTGGAACTCAGCAATCCTCCTGTCTCTGCCTCCCGAGTGCTGGGATTACAGGCGTGAGCCACCACGCCCGGCACTGTGGTATGTGGTATTGATTGCTGGTGGGTGTGAGTCGCCACGCCCAGCATTGTATGTGTTTACTGGGATTGAACTCAGGGCCTCGCGCTTTCGAGGCAGGCACTGGAACCACTGAGCTAAATCTCTGGCCCCATTTTGTTTTGTTTTTAAATATACTTCGTTATTTAGCAAGGTTTTCGGTTCATAACCAAATGTGGCAGAAAATAGAGCTCCCACACGGTCCCTCCCCTAATATATGCTGAGCCTCCCTTAGCAGCAGAGCCCCAGACACTCCCCTGGTTAAAATCAGAACTCTCACTGGCATGCCACTGGCCCACAGCCCAGCGCTCAGCGAGGTTCAGTCCTGGTGTGGGTTTGGACAGTGGTGTAGTGACACGTAGCCACCATTTGTCATAAAACAGAATAGTCCCATTCCCCTAAGAGTCCTCCATGTTATAACTATTTATCTTTCCTGTCCCGCCAGCCTTACAAAGCCCTTGTGCTTTTTACTGAGTCCATAGTTCTGTCTTTTCCAGAATATCCTCTAGTTGGAATCATATTATTATTGTAGGCAGGTAAACAATTAGGTATCTTGTAGGCAGTTCGATAGGGCTGGCCCTCGGAAAGCCAACTTGGAGAACAGCCAATGAGCCAACGTGGAAGACAATCAAAACACGTTCACCAAAGGCCAATTTTACAAAAGAAAATAAAGTTCCACACCTTTATGCTTCCCCCAAGGATGATTAGCAGTGAGACTCCTCTCTCCCAGGAAAGATCCCTAACTGAAGATCTTTGTATGCCTTTACATCCTTTGCTTTCTCATTGGAATCCCCTTGAATTAATACTGATCTTATCGGTTGATCATAGTTTTGACCATCTCGAATCTATTGGTTGGCCCCACTTTAAATTTACCTCACCTCATGGCTTTGCTTCATAAATATCGCCTGGGAAATAGGGTCCTGGATCATCTACTTTCCAGTGCCCTTTGTCCTTTTTAGACAAAAGCTTTCTTTCTCAGTAAATTTTTCCTACTATTCACCTCTTCTAGAATTCATTCTTCTGTTTTAGAGAGCAGTGACTCACTCTTTGGACATCTAGCAGGTTTGGGGATTGCATCTACTTCCCCTGTGTCAGTAGAACATGCTGCCTTTTCAGATCAGCTTCTTTCACACTGCTATACACTCTTCAGCCATGTCTGTCTCTTCCCGACTTGATAGTGAATTTCTTTCTAGAGTTGAGTAATATTTCATTGTTCAGATGTACCCATTTCGTTTTTATTCCCCTACTCCAGGACATCTTGGTTATTTCATTTTATCTTATTTTCAAGTCTAAATTATTCTTGATCTAAGAAATTATAAAATTCTTTTTTTTTTGAGACAGGGTCTCACTTTGTAGTTCAGGCTGGCCCTGAACTCACTCTGTAGCCCAAGCAAGCCTCGAACTCAGCAATCCTCCTGCCTCTGCCTCCCAAGTGCTTACAGGTGTCAGCCACCATGCCCGGCACTGTGGTATGTGGTATTGATTGCTGGTGGGCGTGAGTCACCACACCCAGCACTGTATGTGGTTACTGGGGATCGAACTCAGGGCCTTGCACTTGCGAGGCAGACGCTGGAACCACTGAGCTAAACCTCCGGCCCTAAAATTCTTTTTATTTTACCTAGTGGGTTAATAGCTCAAGTCCTAATTTATTTTAGAAAAGTATATTATTTGTTGAAATGAGCTTTGCAAATTATTTTTCAGGTTGTAATGAACTGGGAAACAGCTTCTTCTGTTAACGGGCAGGCAGAGGAACACCCCTTCCCTCTGCCCCTTTATTATAGTCCAGCTTCTTCAGATAACACAGGAATATCTTTGCTCCAAAAGAGTCACATGAAACGAAGCTATGTAAATATGCTGAGATTGATGGAACCTTCTGACCAGTTAACCTGTCTTGCTTGGGATAGAAAATGAGTGTAATAAGGCCCTGATTCTGTATTTCCCACATACGTAGTTGCTGAGCTGCCGGCATTCACTTTTTGCTCCTGTCTTCACATTAAGAGTGGTCTGTGCAGGGTCCTCACAGTTTCCTGGTCCAATAGGAGGGTGGTCCAGATGTTGCCTGTGGAACCTCAGAGCTGTTTATCAGTTTACAGGGTACTTTTGCAGCTGGAGTCCTCGGAATAGCTATGAAGCTAGTTTCTCTCAAAGTGGGGTGAGTGTTCAATTATAACCAGAGGATTGGAACTCTTTCCAGTTTTATGGAGCACACATGAGGACACACACAGGAATAAGTGCTCTCAGACATTTGTCTCTAGTGGTAACTGGCATCTACACTGACTAAAGATTCCATTTGGACTTAGCATTTATCTTCCTCTTTGAAGTTTTTCACATATAAGTAATATGCAGTTATTCATTTCATCGCAAGAGTCCCAACAAAGAATAGATACATCAGTATTACAAATGCAGGGGGAAAAATAAGAATTATGTTGTGTCATATACTGGTACAAATTCTCAATGAGGAGCGTAATTGTGATATGTGTATATATAATACACCAATAAAATGTACCAATAAAAAAATATTACAAATGCATTTACTTTTTGACTCACTGACCACCTTTGTAGAAATTTATCCTACAAATATTTCTGCCCGTATAAGAAATGATGGGTACACCAAATGATTCATTACACTATTTACAAAAGAAGATGATTGCAAAAAGTCAAATGACTTTCCTAGCAGGGGTGGGTTAAGCATCTTATGAAACATCTCTCCCATACATTATTATGCAACACTAAAAAGAGAGAAGAGTATATTGTTGATACAGAATAATTTCATATATATATTATATATTAAAACATATATGTATATTATTTTGTTTTGTTTTTGAGACAGGTCTCAGTATGTAGTTCAGGCTGGCCTTGAACTCACTATGTAGATCAGACTGACCTTAAACTCAAGGTAATCCTCCTCCCTCAGCCTCCTGAGTCCTCGGTTTGTAGCCATGGGCCACCATGGCCACTTCTAGTGTGTGTGTGTGTGTGTGTGTGTGTGTGTGTGTGTGTGTGTACTTGTTTTGTGTGCTCTACCATGCCTGGTTATAGAATACATAAATAAAAGAAATAAGCAAGTGGGCCGGGGATTTAGTTCAGTGGTTCCAGCACCTGACTCACACACACAGGGTCCTGAGTTTGATCCCAGGTAACCACATACAATGCTGGGCATGTTGACTCATGTCCATCAGCAGTCAATACCACATACCACAGTGCCGGGCGTGGTAGTTCACGTCTGCAATCCCAGCACCCGGGAGGCAGAGACAGGAGGATTGCTGAGTTCCAGGCTTGCCTGGGCTACATAATGAGCGGAGGGCCAGCCTGAACTACAAAGAGAGACCCTGTCTCAAAAAAAGAAAAAAAGAGTATTATGTGTTAGATGCTCCCTTCTGTGTAAGAACGGGTTGGGCCCAATCATGGAATGGCATGTGCTTGTTTTCCACAAAGAAACCCTTGAGCACCTACAGGAATCCCTAGCAGAGTGTCAGGTGGAGTCAGAAGAGGTCTTGAGGTTGGTACAAAGGTTTGAATGTTGGAGTGACATTGCCCTCAGAACGGTACAATCAAGACTTTTACGGGGGAATAGGTGATAGGAGAGCTGCCATCATGAAAGGGGCAGCTGCTAGCCACTGTGGGAGCAGGCAGGGGCCATGGGAGCAGGTGGTTATCCTAGAAGCAGGTAGTTTGTGTAAAAGAGGGTAGTTGCGTGCATAATTGCCAGTTACTAATAAGAGGATGGGCTCAGCCCTGTTTCCTCTCTGCATGGCTGGAGCTTGCTCGTCGCTCTCGTCACAGAGTCAAGACCCACACAGGACCAGCACAGGACTCCAGGACTCCCAACTGCAACTGTGAGCTGAATGAGTTTCTGTTCTTTATTATAAATCACTCAGTCTCAAGTAGTCTGATGTAGCAGAAGAAAAGGAACTAAGACAATGCTTTTAGTTTTTAACTGTAAGTATATATTACCTCTTTAAAATAACATAAAACCACCAAATGCAATCTAAAACAAATTTATTCATTTAAATATGTTACAAAAGTCAGTCATTAGGGAACTGCTTGTTTTTCCTGTGTTCACAAGGCCTGCTTTGGGAGTCACCGCCAGGTGAGAAACAAACCAGACATCCGGTATCATTTCTCCATCACAGTGTCTTGCCCGTCTGCGTCCAGCTCCGGCTGCCCCAGGGCCCCTGAGAACACAGCGCAGCAGGATATTCCAAGGTCTCTCACATGGCCCAGAAGAGGAGGCAAAAATTCTGCAGCTTTGGGGAAGAACATCTGGAAATTCAGAAAGGCTTCCAAACCAAACATCCCCACGCCCCTGGGTTCCTTTGGGTCAGAGTTCACAGTGGAGTCACACTAATACTGCAGCCCTTGTTTTGGTGGTTCTTGGGGCCTCTGCTTGTTTTCCAGAGCTCCACTTGGCATGTTGACCTGATAATCATTTAAGGACTGTGTTTAAAACCAGAAATACATGGTTGATTACTCGTAAATTTATGTACTCTCTCTTCCTCCTTTGAGGCTCAAGACATTAAGATAAGAGCGACTAAGATATTTTTAAGACTCACAGGAACATCATAATAACAGATCATCAACCACAAGCTTTCACAGTGCCCTGTTCCAGGACATAGCTCCAACTGACCCCAAGTTTTCCCTCTGAGTTGTTTCTCTCTGTCTGATCATTCTCTTCCCCAGTTTACTTCAAGTTCCAGGAACAGTGGGCCTTGCAGCCAATCAGCTTCCTCGGTACCAACACAACCTGAGCCAATGGCAACCAGGCCACACTGTGACCAGTCCTGCTTGACTACGCACATCCCCACCCCTCCTCTGCCCTGTCCTTCCCTTCTGTAATCCTGTGGAATTCTGGGGAATCCCCTGGAACTATCCCTAGAACCTCAAAGACAGGCCTTAGGTCATTCATTAGATCTCTCTGTTCTTCCCAGTGTGGCCACACTGAAAATGAGCTCCTTGCCAGCTTCACCCTCACTTTTCCCTCTGTTTGGTCTCCTGGGATGAGTTCCTGGGTTCCCAGTAAACTGTCCACTGCTTCCTTCATAGCCAAAAAAATCAAGAGGCCAGATATCTGAGAGAGAAGAAAGTCTATGTCTGTAATGCTCCAGGGAGAAGGCTGGAGCCAAGTCCCACCCGACTGGATTCACAGCTGTGTTCTTTCCGGTGTTTAGATTCCGAGAGAGGGGACTTCGCAAGCAGGAATGAAGCAGGTTACTGAGAGGCCACCGTTCAGTCTCTGACCAGTTTTGTGTCTACAGCTGCCCATCTGTGGTCACTCTTCTGGGTGTGTTAAGTTAGGCACCCGGCCTGATTTTCTTATCTCTGGACAACACTTTGCTTTTGTATAAGAGTAATGTATAGCAGACAACAGGAAGACATTATTCTGAGACACAACTCCTCAGTAGCAGACATTACTGCTTGGGTTCTTTATGCCCTTTATGGCAGGTTTTAGAAAGGAAAGGTTTTTAAGGTGATTTTCTCCACAGTTATAAATTCTTTGTCATTTACACAAACCAAGCAACCAGGAACTAGAGATTAGATCAGTAGCTTTTTAATTGTGACACTTGGTCACTGGGACTCCAGAGCCAGATTTCTGGCCGGGATTCTGGTAACAAAACCCTTAAGGTACTTCCTCGAGGCAGACTGGAAAGATTGTGTCCCAAGGATGAATGCCTTCTCTCCTGTAGGCTCTTCATTTCAGTGATGGGCACCTGCATGACACACAGCATACTTCATAACATGGTTGTCAACACGTCTACCCACCACATGCACCACCCTCTGCCATCAAGTTCTGTCTTCTGGTCTCTGGGACGTCAGACCACCTGATTCAGGCTTCCAGTCACTTTCTCTTCTCCACTTCATGCGACTGCTTGGTCTTCCCTACACAATATCTGAAAGCTAATTTAAGAAAATGAATACAGGCCGGGGGTATATATAGCCCAGTGGTCCCTCACCAACCTGTGCAAGAGCGAGGTCCAGAGTTTGATTCTTAACTGTGGGGGAACACATGCACGCGCACACACACACACACACACACACACACACACACACACACACACACACACACACATGAAGTTCATTACAGCAGCAATGAACTTCTAGGTTTAGGACAATGACTAGAGATGTCTAAGCATTGCTCTGGTGGTCTGGAATAAAAATTAGTGGTTGATAATCTGCCAAGTATGATGTCCCTGTTAGTCTTAAAAATACCTGAATTAATCATATGTTGGTGTCTTCAGCCTCCAAAGGAGGAGAGATTAGATATAAAATGCACATTTATATACACTATGTGTATATTTGTGTGTGATGTATGTTTGTGCATATGCACACACCCACACCTGCACCTATGTTCTTTGGACTAAAAAATATGACTTAGAAATCTCCACACAAGGGGAAAAATATTCTGGCTGAGCCACGCTGGCGGAATGCTTGGTGAATGTGAGCCAGGGTGATAAATTACGGGGTGAGTGGGTTAAAGAATTTGATCAGCTGCCAGAGAGGGGGTTTTACTGGATTCTCCCTCAGCAGGATCCTTGCTAACTCAGAGGTGAACAGGCCCAGCAGGCCCAGGGCCAGGCATACAGAGGCAAGATTTATTTTCTGGGCCCTTTGCCAGGTCATGTCTCCCCTTCTCCAACAACTTCTAATTGTAGCACAGTCTCTGCCCATGCTCAGGTCAGGCCCTTACAGCCCACAACAGTGCCAGGCAGAGAAGAAGGACAAAGATTTCTTCTCACTTGTGCCTCAGGTGAGCTGACCTGGGAAACGTTCCTCCCTGTCAGCTGGAGGCCCCCATCAGCTCGGGTTCTAGTTGCCCGTGGTGACAACTTGTCAGCAAAGCACCCTCATTGGGCTTCCCGCCTCCCTGTCTCAATGTCGGTCCCTTGTGTGTGTGACATCACAATGACTGAGACTCCCCTGTAGGATGAGCTGTGCTGGATGAAGGGAACAGAGTTCACCGACTTCCACACTGATCTGCGGACACGTCATGTTCACCATGCGTAGAACAGGGTGACCAAGATGCCTGGACCTCAGCACACAGCCCTGCCAGGTATGCTCAGTACCTGCTATCAGTTCCTGGTGGAGGAGGACAGGGAGCCTGAAAGCTGAGCTGAGGACGTCACTGCCTGTGTGTCAGCAGACCTTTAGCCCTCAGATTCCGTGACCCCCCGCGTTGGCAAGAGTGCCTTCCTTCCCTGCTGAGGACGACAGTGCCCTTTGCCTGGAACCTGGGCACAGCCTCTCACTGCAAAGCAGTGTTTGTCCCCTGTAGGACCTGCCTCCATTCTCTGCTTCTAGGTCAGTAAGCAGTTCAGGTGCCCACACGATGCCTGTGGAACAGTGTCCTTTGTTTAGCAAAAAAGGGGGTAATTAACAAAAAGAATTACAAGATCTGCTTAATTGTAGATCGGATCTAGAAAAACGCACATAAGAATAGTGCGGGGTTGGGATGGATGGTGACAGAGAATGTGTAAGACTGGGTAAGAAACAACGCACTGGCGAGGAGGTGGCTTTTGATGACTCAGACTGGAGCAGCGGGTAGGGTGTGCAGAGGCAATCCTAACAACGCTGTTGGAGTGGTTCATAAGAAACCTGGAGAAAAGTTAGCCTGAAGCAAAGGCAGCAAGGCCTCGTTAGTACTCCACCATGGCTCTGAAAGATGAGTGTACCCCGCAGTACGATAGTCACACAGCCAACCAACCCTGCTCCCTATGGAATCTAGGAGTTGCTCTTCACTGAAAAATGAAGAATGTGCCAGTGGTGGGCACTGGCTTCCTGGAGAAGCTCCACATACACGGCGGCTATGCTCTGAGGCCCAGGATATAGGAGGGCTAGTGTCACGGGACCAGGATCCATAGGGTCAAGAAGAAAACAGAGTCCCAGATAGTTGATGCTGGTAGATGTGACTATCATCAGTTAACAACATGGACAGGGCAGTGGGCCCTTTCAGGCAGGAAACTGGCACTGTGACTAGTCAATATCAGAGTTCCTAAGAACTAAAGATATGGGCAGGTAATAAGAATAGTACTTGATCTTTGCAAGAAAAAATGGTCAAGATCAAGTAATTAAAGGTTTGTTACTATAACGGAAGGTCATAATCTGTCATCCAGTCCCAGAATCTCAAACCCAAATGAAATGACGGAAGAGGAAGTAGAACCTGCAACGCCTCAGGAAGTGTAGAAAATAGTGATATCCCCACTTCTTCCCAATGGAGCCAATGATCATTTACCTGCCTTACAGAGCCCTGGAGGAGGGAAAGCTCAGATATTCTGACGAATGTTGATTATGAAGTCTGAAGCATGTCCATCTCAATTATATAAGGGGGTCACAGAGGCTGGTGGACATGTGGGTCTCTGGACCACAGCTTTCAGCAGCAGATTGAAGCAGCTGAGCCATTTCCGGCCTTTTCTTGCTGGTTCCTCAACTTGGGTGGAGTAATAGCCCTTATAATGAGGAAGATCAAGGAAATGCTCCTTGTTCCAGAAGCAACACCATATATGAAAGTTAAGGAAATAACTCTAAAGACTGGGGAGGGGTGTAAGACAGCAGTTCATCAAATCCTCATTTACTTCATCTTTTAGTCCCTGAAAACACAAACATTATGGGGCTGGAGATTTAGCTCAGTGGTTCCGGCGCCTGCTGCGCAAGGTTCTGAGTTCGATCCCTGGTAACCACATAAGCAATGCTGGGTGTGGTGAGTCACACCCACCAGCAATCAATACCACATACCACAGCGCCGGGTATGGTGGCTCACACCTGTCATCCCAGCACTCGGGAGGCAGAGACGGGAGGATTGCTGAGTTCGAGGTTTGCCTGGGCTACATAGAGCTCAGGGCCAGCCTGAACTACAAAGCGAGAGCCTATCTCAAACAAAAAAACCACAAGCATTATGTAAAATATGTCAAATGATCACAAATGAGCTGCAGGGCCAGGTGCTGTTGTCATGACCTTTAGAACCTGGCATGCCTGAAGGTCAGAGCCAGTTTGCCTCCACCTGCACCACACACCTAAATCACCACCTTGGCCTCTCCTCTGGCCCCTGGTAGGCAGAAGGACTTCAACTGTTGTTCAAACATTCATCATACCACCAGGCTGGCCCCTCACATGGACGGTCTCATGTCAGTGAAAACCAGCATGCTTGAAGTGTCAGATGTTCTGGTAAAGGCACGTGCTGTTGGGGGAGGGGTAAACCCTCCAGCCTGGGACTGAATCTATGGAGAGCCAGCTGCCTGGAGCACACGGGGCCCCACCAAGTAAAGGATGTGTTATTTCAGCTCATGTCTCCGCGCACTATGAAGGGCACACAGCCTTTGGAACCCCTCTCTGGATTTTGAAGACAGCACAAACTGTACCTGGGCACATGCTTCTGAACCATTCATTGGACAAATCAGAAAGCTCTTGACTACAAATGGCTCCAACAGCCAGAGAAGGGTCCACAGAGAATACAGGTCCTGGGTCTCATTGAGTTTTAACCATATGACCCAAATAGGACATCTTGTTCACAAAGAAGAAAGTACAACTATGTTAATGATACTAAAAGTTATCTTTTAGAAATGTTTTTCACTTGTAAAATGTGATTAGTATAATAGTGATCATAAATAACAAGATAAACCTATAAATTGTAATAGAAGAAAATTTTTTTTTTTGAGATAGGGCCTCACTTTGTAGTTTAGGCTGGCCCTGAACTCACTATGTAGCCCAGGCTGGCCCCAAACTCACAGCAATCCTCCTGCCTCTGCCTCCCCAGTGCTGGGATTATAGGAGTATGCCACCACACATGGCAGTAATAAAAGATTTTTATGTCAAAACTTAATACAGAAATTGATAAATACTGTATAATTTTATTAATACAATAAATAATAATAGGTTTAATGTGATATTGTGACCTATTATAATATTGTTCTGGTTCCCTTCTCCACAAATTCATTTATTAGTTCATTCAAAATTATACTTTCAGCAAATTTATGTATTATTATCAGTCAAAGGAATTGAAAGTGGTATCAGTCACTCAGTGCAACATTGTGGTACATTTGATAATTCTAAATTTTGAGAAATTTTTGCTAATAAATCTGTTATTGGAGCTGTTAAACATTTTATGGTATTGGAGAAGAACTGACAAGTGACTTTTTCTGTTCTGTTTTGGGGGGGTTTTTTAGTTTCTTTGAAACAGGGTCTCCCTTTGTAATTCAGGCTGGTCCTGAAATCACTACATAGCTCAGGCTGGTCTTGAACACATAGCAATCCTCCTGCCTCTGCCTCCCAAGTGCTGGGATTACAGGCATGAGCCACCACACCCAGCATTGTAGTGTGTGGTACCTGGGATCAAACTCAGGACTTTGTGCTTGCAAAGTAGACACCAGAACCACTAAGCTAAATACCTGGCCCAATTACTTTTTTTTTTAGGGTTTTTTTTTTTTTTTTGAGACAGGGTCTCGCTTTGCAGTTCAGGCTGGCTCTGAACTCATTATGTAGCCCAGGCAAGCCTCGAACTCAGCAATCTGCCTGCCTTTGCCTCCCAAGTGCTGGGATTACAGGCGTGAGCCACCACGCCCGGCCCAATTACTTTTTAATATAAATTTTAATACATATAGAATTGAGGACTCATAGAACGATTTTTCAGACAAAATTTCACTTCTGTCAAATCACTTGAAAGTCTTTCAACAAGAATGCAACTCATTTTGATGCTTTCTCTTATTCCATAATTTTTGAGGTCTGTGGGACAACAAAAAAAGACTTCATGATTTGTGCATAATTTGAAAAATACATACTCTTATCCGGTACTTTATGTGACAAGGAAAAATTAATTCAAAAGCTGCCACTGAATTGGTTCATCCAAAACTACATGTGAAAATATTATTTTGTGCCCAACTCAGCTCTGCCTCGGCACTGGCACCACCCTGGGCGATGTCCCCAGTGTGCACCAGGTGTGGCCACCCTGGGGCCCTCCACACTGGCGCAGCTCCCCACGGGCGGAAGTCGCAGCTGCGCGAAGGAGGGGGGGTCTGCGTCCCGCTTCCTCCCACGACCTCCCTCTCCCCGTGTTTATGAGATCACCTCCTACGGAAACCACCCGGGGCCTGTTCTTTGTCCCAGGGTTTGCTTCTGAGAAAATGCACTCAGCCGCCAGCCTGGGTTCTTCCCCTTTCTTTCCCCCAAGCCTTGCCGATGTTTGTTTTTGCTTGACTTCTGGAGAGTTCGTTCTGCAGTGAGATGGAATCTCAATACTCTTTCAGTTTGCGTTTCCCTGATGACAAGCAGTGTTGAAAATTTTTTCAGGGATTTATTGACCATTTGCATTTCTTCTAAGAAGCATCTATGCATTTCGTTGCTCATCCTTTGACTGGGTCTTTCATTTAGCAGGGTGAGCTAATTTTTCCGAGTTCTTTTAGGTATTAGTCCCTGTCCAAGGGTCGAAGGTAAACTTTTTCCCATTCTATGGATTGTGCCTTCTTGTTATTGGTGGCTTTCTGTGCTACGCAGAAGCATTTTAATTTGATATCATCCTATTTGTTGGTTCTTTGTTATTTTTATACAATTAGGGTTCTGTTTTTTTTTTTTTTTTTTTTTTTTTTTTTTTTTTTTTTTTTTTTTTTTTTTTTTTTTTTTTTTTTTTTTTTTTTTTTTTTTTTTTTTTTTTTTTTTTTTTTTTTTTTTTTTTTTTTTTTTTTGCTTTTTGGAGACAGGGTCTCGCTTTACAGTTCAGGCTGGCCCTGAGCTCACTATGGTGCCCAGGCAAGCCGCCTCGAACTCAGCAATCCTCCTGTCTCTGCCTCCCGAGTGCTGGGATGACAGGCGGGAGCCACCACGCCCGGCACTGTGGTACGCGGTGTTGATTGTTGGTGGGCGTGTCTCCACGCCCAGCATTATATGTGGTTACCGGGGATCGAACTCAGGACCTTGCCCTTGCGAGGCAGGCGCCGGAACCACTGAGCTAACCCTCCGGCCCAGGGTTCTGATTTTTTAAAAAGGATTTGCCCATGCTATGTCTTCAAGACTTTTACCTATATTGTCTTCCAGTTAAGTGTCTTTGTTTTTAATATCCAAGTCTTAAATCTATTTGTATTTTATTTTGTACACAGTGAGAGATATTCCCATGTTTAAAGCAACACAACTCAGAATACTTAAATTTTTTTTTTTTTTTTTTTTTTTTTTTTTTTTTTTTTTTTTTTTTTTTTTTTTTTTTTTTTTTTTTTTTTTTTTTTTTTTTTTTTTTTTTTTTTTGCTTTTTGAGACAGGTTCTCGCTTTGTAGTTCAGGCTGGCCCTGAGCTCACTATGGTGCCCAGGCAAGCCGCCGCGAACTCAGCAATCCTCCTGTCTCTGCCTCCCGAGTGTTGGGATTACAGGCGTGAGCCACCAGGTCCGGCATTGTGGTATGCGGTGTTGATTGCTGGTGGACGTGTCTCCACGCCCACCATTATATGTGGTTACCAGGGGTCGAACTCAGGACCTTGCGCTTGCGAGGAAGGCGCCAGAACCACTGAGCTAACCCTCCGGCCCAGAATACTTAAATTTTGAGAGCAGTTTGGACAAAGAAAACGTGACATTTATATAAAATGGAGTACTATCCTGCCATAAAGCATAAATTTGAGTCACTTGTAGGAAAATGACTGCACCTTCAAACCATAATGTTAAGTCAAATAAATCAGACACACAAGATTAAAATCAAATAGTTTCTCTTACATGAGAAAACCAAAGTATAAGTAATTTATACAGCAAAATAAAGAATGATAGTAGAAATCTTTTGCAGTTGGGAGAGGGGTCTAAACTGTGGAGTGTGGGGAGAGGGAAAGCAGGAGAGACAGAAAGAACTGAGATGTGTTATGCTACGTACCAGCCCCCCCAACTGATGTAATCACTGTGTACTCCAAATGCGTACTACTGAAAAATTATAGCAATATGGTTAATTTCTTTGTAGTTTTTTTTTTTTTGAGACAGGGTCTCACTTTGTAGTTCAGGCTGGCTCTGAGCTCACTATGTAGCCCAGGCAAGCCTCAAACTCAGCAATCCTCCTGTCTCTGCCTCCCGAGTGCTGGGATTATAGGTGTGAGCCACCACGCCCGGCAATATGATTAATATTTTTTAAATTGAAGGTGGTCACTCACTTCTAAGATTCTCACCATAGGAAGGAGATGAGTTCACCTTGAAGTTGGGGGAAAGATCACCTCTCTGTTCCCCAGCAGCGAGAAAGACTTCTGCCTTGTTCCAGGTCTGGGAACTGAGCCGAGGACGTGAGCAGAAAATGTCAGTGGCTTGTGTGCGGGTCGGTGGAGGAAAGAGTGGAACAGAGCCCCCATTATTCTCGGAGCAGCAGCTAAGGGGGTGCGGGGCCATGCTTTTAGGGCCCCACCAGCAAATGTTTTCTGTACAAGGTCAGATAACAAACACTTCCTGCTGTGTAGCCCCGCAGAGTCT
>PVIC010038317.1:0-17677 GCA_004025085.1 Thryonomys swinderianus | reverse complement strand
CCCAGCATTATATGTGGTTACCGGGGATTGAACTCAGGACCTTGCGCTTGCGAGGCAGGCGCCGGAACCACTGAGCTAACCCTCCGGCCCTAAAGCCTCTTGTTTTTAATGTGTACTTGTCCTCACAAATTTCAGCTTTAACTTTCATGTAGTACCTGCCAGGGAAAGGATATGTTTGGCTCCAGGGATAGTTGGCTGTGACATAAGAAATAGGAGTGGAGTTAAGCTGAATTTGGTCTCGCAACCCTGAGAAGCAGGAAGGATGGACAGAACCTCCTGCATTTGGGTAGTTCATGCACTGGGGGCTGATGGCAAGCTGAGGGAGTCCTTCCAACCACAGAGCTTCTGACCCCTTTGCTTTTCTAACTGACTGGGCCCCATTTGCTCGTCCTCCAGCCCCATACACAGTCTGCGTGTCTCTCTCCGCGACTCGCAAGGAGAGGAGGGAGTCTGAGACGATGCTGTCCTGGTGCAGGCGCCAGGCCGTGGCTTCTCCTTTTCCTCCCCTCCCCAGTACAGCTCATGGCCCCAGCTTCTGCTCTACTCCAATTAGACTCTAACCCACTAGAAACTGCAGCCAATTCTGCGGAAAGTTCAAGTCTTCAGGGACTTCATAAATTAGCTTTTTCTGCTAAGTGTTCTCCAGAGAAGAAAAGAATTAGGGAGTAGGGATGGAGCGAGGGGTTGCAGAGCATAGCTCCAGAATAGCTCATTCCACTCGGGCTCTGAGCCTCAGTGTCTGTCGCAAACAGTCAGGGCAGAGCCACTGGAGAGGGAGGTGGGGTGGTGGGGTGCAAGGAGAGCTGGCTGGCCCGGGCCCTGGGTGATTCAGACAGGTCAGAGGTGAGGGCGGGAGAAGGATCATGGTGATGAGGTGCTAGGGAAGCTGCGAACTCTATGCGGCACCTTGAATGTTAGTGTGTGCTTGTGAGTGTGGCACTCAGGCCTTTGGACATTTCTGACAGGAAAACCCAGAGTGGGGTGCTCCACTTCTGCATGCACACGTGTCTCTGAGAATGTTCTGTCGCATACATGGGTCTCAGTGTCACAGGGACGGGTGTGTTCTTTCGCGTGTAGAGAGGGAGACTCTGTGTGGCTCTGCTTGGCATGCTAGCAGTTTATTGGTCCTGGCCAGTGTCTGCAGAGAGGGAAGGCATTGCAGCTGGGTGTTGGGTCCTCCTGCTTCCTTCTTCGTGGCTCTGCACCGGGCCTAGGTGCATCACTCCTCCCAGCTGACAACTTGGCGATCTGTTGCTCCAAATACTCTAAACCTGCTCCCTCAGCCATACCTTGCACCTGCTGGCCTCTGTCTGGAGTCTGTCTACACTCTCTTCATCTAGCTAAATGTTGCTCGTTCTTCAGGGATGTTGTCTTTTGCTGGAAGCCATCCCACTTTTCCAGAGTGAGGCTTCTGCCTGCCCTGGTCATGTCTGTACTGTAGCACTTGCCATATCCTGCTCTAATCCTTCGGTTGTTTGTCTGTTTCACCCACTAGCCCAAGATCTTCTTGAAAACAGATTGCACTTTCCCTCCCTGGCTTTCCATCCCCAGAGTGTGCTTGTGAAATGAATGAATGTTGGGTAACAGCACCTATGTTTGCATAGCACCTTTCAATTCTCCGAGCAGGTGTTATAATACTCAGCTCCTTGGACTGGCTAACATGGTTCCAGAATCCTCCTTGGCCCCCTGGGCCCTCACTGGACCCCTACAAACCCTTTGGGGTGCTCTCCAGCCAGATGCAGTCTCCACTACAGAGGCAGGACCCAAGAGCAAGGTGGCTATTATTCAGGACAAGATGGCTCATGGGAGTTTTGCTCTATTGTCCCAAACCCAAAGCACTTTGATTGCTAGAAAATGTACATATGCACATGCACGTGTGTGTGTGTGTATATGTGTGTGTGTACATGTATATGCATAAAGGCATTTATCAGTAAGAACTGGATTGTGCAATGACTTTGGCACGGACAAATCCAAAACCTTCAGGGCAGGCTGGAAACCCAGGAGGACAAATGTCCTGGGCTGAGCCTGCAGGTTGTCTGCAGGAGGGTTCTTCTTAGGATGACACAGTTTTGGTTCTCCTCAGGCCTTCTGTTGATTGGATGAGGCTGGCCAATGCTGAAGGACAATCTGCTTACTCAAAGCTCAGCAATTCAAATGTTAACCTTACCTCTCCCACATGGCAGACACTCAGAATAATTTTTGACTGACTATCTGGGTCTGGACAGTTGACACAAAAATTAACCATCATGTGAGGGATCCCTGGAATCTTCCTGGGGATATAAGGAAGGGAAAACAAATTTCTGGACCCCCAACAGTACTTCAGCTGTCTTAGTTCCTTGTATAATGAAATGGAGATAAAATGGGAAGATGCGTGGATAGATGGACAGCAGGATGGATGGATTAGTGGATGGAGGACAAATAGGCTTAGAAATGCTGGCAAGAACATGGATATTTGAGGAGAAACAAGAGTTTGTGCCACACAATAGTCTGACATGTCTTTCTGCATTCCAGTCTTTTGCTTTCTACATCTTTAAATCAAGACAGTTGCTCCAGAATATCTCATAGCCCCAAGAACCTCCAAGAGGCCTGACTTTACGATGAACAGAGGTCTCTGTTCTTTATGTCACAAAACTTGAAGCAGGATTTGCAGGGACATTTCTTTCAATCCTTCCAGCTGAACCCACTGAAGACGAAACCACTTACCACTTACATTTTTACCTAAAACGCAGCAGCAAAGACTATTAGTCATCTTCAGGACACTAGTGTCTGTTTTTAGACTTCTAGGATGTGGCTTGTTCATAAGTATTGATCCAACTCTAAGACAATTACAAGAATTTTAGAGCTTCTCACAAATTATTTCCTCTGAGGTTCTTTGCCTTCCTGAGAACAAACAGCTACTAGTATCCAGCCAGATTTGAGTTGCTGATAACCCTAAAGGCCATAATAATTAAAGCACTAGTTTTAGTGGCATTGATATCCTTTAAATAAATCTAAGAAGAACTTTTAAAAAAAAATCTTTGGAAAAAATATCAAATTAAGATATCAAAAAATACTAACTTTAAAACAAAATATATAGTTGGAATTAGATCCAAAGAAATATAAACATGTAGGGGAAGTTCATGACCAGAACTTTTTTTCTGGTAATGAAAAAAAGATTTATTTCATTAAATCCTGGTTTCTCTTTCACTTCAGGTAGAGTTAATTGACTCCGAATTTTTTAGCTTTTTTAGGTACAGTCAGATTTGACAAGATCCAGCTTCTGTCCAGCCTTCATCTTCAGTGTCTTGTGAAGAACATTCTCTTGATCCCGTACAAGTTCTCTAAAGGTGTTGGCTTCTTCCAGTTTTCTTTGCTTTCGTCCCATATCCTTGTGGTCTACAAAGAGAAAGAGAGTAAATTACATTCAGGTAGGGTGTTTTCAGAATGTTCGAAACTCATGATTGCCTTTTCCTGCAGGAGTTTTTTTTTTTTTTTTTTTTTTTTTAATCTCTTTCTCAGCCTCAGCCCTTTGTTGAGTTTGTTATCACTAATCTCCACAGAAAGGTCCCTTAGCAACCAGGTCCCTGCTAAGGTTAGATTGTAAACTGACCCCTTCTGTCACCTGACTTTACAAAGGCTGCTCTTTTGTAGGTACAAAGCAGGTCATACTGTAACATGACTTTTAAAGTCTTTTTAAGGAGAAAGTGACACAGAGTGACTGCTACCCGAGCCTCTCTGTGTGCTCAGCAAGATCCCAGGGGATGTGAAAATAAGAAACTGCTGAAGGAGCTTTCAGCCAATTATAGATGAGGGCACGTGGGGAGTCAGGTACAAAGAGCCCTGGCCCAAATAGCATAGAGCTGATGCCACCCACACTGTGGGGTTCATCGTTGCTGGGTTAGGACCACCTGTGAGCACAGCCCTGCTTCTAGCTCCTAGGCGGGTGCTGCAGATCTGGGCCCTGCTCCCAGCATCAGGGCTGATGTGGGTTCTGGCACCAGCTCGCTGGTGCTCTTTGCTCACAGGAAGAGGGAGCCGAGAGGTGAAGGGCAGAGTTAAGTAAATCCACAGAGTGAAGTCTCCTTTCATGGGAGAGGCAGGAAGACCGCCTGCTGCGGTGTGCTGAGTACTGGCGGGGAGTCAGTCTCGCGAGACACCGTTGTTGGGAGAAGTTTAATTCTGAGCATATGGGGAAGGCTTGGAAAAGGCCTCGAATGGACCATAAATAGAAATCTTCATCTTAGTAAAATTGAACCAAAGTGGTAGATGAAGCTGCTCTTGTCAATACAGTGTAGTAACCAAATTATATCTCAATTCTGTGACCACAGCTGCACGGAAGGGGGCATGAAAACTGCTTGTGAGTGCTGTATATATAAAAATCATTACCGTTTATTGAGTGCTTGTTTAGAGCCAGGCACCCTGGGAAACCTTTACTTCATTATCTTATTTATTAAGATGCACAGTGTTATCTTTGAAGGGTTTCTCATGTCTGTGAACAATTGAGGGAGAGAGGTGGCAGGTGTTGGGTACTCCCCCACTGTGCAGGTCACCCGGAAAGACCCTAAAAAAAAAGACCCTGCCTTCTCAGCCATCCTATCCCGGCCCTTAGTTCCCACCCACTGCCAAGGCTGTCACAGGAGGCCGTGGTCCCTGGGCTCTGGGCTGGTATGTGATCATAGTTCCCACCCACTGCCAAGGCTGTCACAGGAGGCCGTGGTCCCTGGGCTCTGGGCTGGTATGTGATCTTGTGTTAGGCTCACCATGATCCTAAGAGGAAGAATAATATTGTCCCTGCTTTACATATGAGGACATGGAAACGCAGAGGGGAGAGGATGTGCTCATGATGTGGCCACTAGAGGCCGGCAGCGCCAGTTCTATCCATGTTCCTTCTGCCATGCTAAGTGTTGAGTTTAGAGCTAACACTTCCCTCAGAAGCCTCATGTGTTCAGAGGTCTGAATGGTGGTGCTTCACTGCACTACGGACTGACCCACCAATGAGCTCATAGTTGAATGTGTTGTCAGGAAGTGGGTCCTGACTTAAGGGGGTGATCCACCCAGGAGATGTGAATTGGAAGGGCATCGTCTTTCTTACTTTTCTTAAATTTATCTTTTTATTAATGATTATTTGTCATACATGTTGATCACATTTGTCATAGGGAATGTACATAATATACCTGTACATAATATATCTTAATTCTTTTTTCCCATTCCCTTCCTAAAAGGACGTACTCTGCTTCCCTCTCTTTTTCTCTCGCCTTTCCTTTTTTCTGACTGCCAGAGATTGGGCAGCTTTTGTTGGTTGTGCCCGTCTACCATGCCGTTTCTGCTTTAGAACCAGCCAGCCATGGACTGAGCACACTGAAACCATGAGCCAAAGCATAGCTCTCCTCTTTTAAGTTGTGGGTGTTGGTATTTGTCTCAGTGACAGGAAAGTGATCAATGCATGAAGAGACTATATTGAGTTTCGACTCAGTCTTCTTGGTCCTGACTATTAGCTTAACACTTAGGTGACTGAGCACATTGGAAGTGTCAGGTAGGATTAAGAGGGTCTCAAGAATCATGGGAGAGTATCAGGGTCCCTGTAACACTGGTCAGTAAACAGACAAGAAGAGAAAATAAGCAAAGTGGATTATAGATTGTATTGACTGGCTGCCAGAACAGAATACCAATCTCAGTGGGTTAAACAACCAAAATTCATATGTGCAGTTTTGGAGACAAGAAGTTCAAGATCAAGAGGCCCACAGGGTTGGTTTCTGCTGAGGCCTCCCTCCTTGGCTTATAACATGCTCTCATGTGACCTTTCGTCTGTGCATACTCACCCCTCATGTCTCTCTGAGTGCTCACACTTCCTCTTCATACAAGGACCTGGGGTTGGATTATGGTCCCATCCTATGACACATAACTCATTACCCACTAAAGGCCCCATCTCCACAGACAGTCACATCAAGGTTTAGACTTCAACATAGGAGTTGTGGGCAGGGACAATGCAGTTCACAACATGAATTCTTCAGAGTGCTGTGTCCTGCTCACAGCAGCCCTACAGCAATGGTACAGTCAGCTACGGTGCGGGTGGCACTGCTCTCTGCAAGGCCTGGGCTAGCCACTTCCTCCCAAGAAGCCACATCAATGAGTGACCGCTGCTCCAGTGAGATTTCAGTAAAGGCTTTTTGCCAGAACATTACCACAAACTCCTGCAGCTCTCTACAACCCAACATTGTATGTAATTTTTCACTTCAGCTAAAGCTTTTAAATGTAAAATCTAGGGTCTGAAGCCACAGCACCCTGTCTGATCAGAGTACCCTTCAGTGTTAAAAGTGATATTTGAAAGAGTCTTCAAGGCTAAGGTTCCAGAGGGCTCTATTCTTTCCATACACAACACTGATACCTCTAATCCCATTCCTATCCCTGGGATAGAAGATATTTATACATTGGCAAAGTAGCCGTTAGAGAAGAACAATGCAAATGAGAGGGAAGAAGGAGAAGCAGAAGCAGGAGGAAGAGGAAGTGAAGGGAAAGCAAAGCTAAAGCGGAAGGAGGAGAAAGAAGAGGAGGAGAAAGACAAAGAGGGAGAAGGAGGAGCAGGAGAAGAAGGTGAAATCGGGCCCAATGTGTTGTGCTTGCCAGTTTCCAGGGAGTAAATACTCCCACCATAACGTGTTCAAGGGACCTATGGTTTACAAACTGGCTCACAAAGTGAATGTTTTCACTGCCAGTTGTCCCTCTCATGCCACAGAAACCCAATTAGTGGATTCTGATCTGGATCAGGAGTTCAGTCTTGGATGTTGATCCAAAATGAAGTTGACTATGACCCTAGGACTCAGTCTCACAATTTCATTTCCACTCTCATTATGGTTTAACCCCTGAGCAATGGTCACAGATCCATGTGCATGTTATAGACACTCCCGAGCAGAAGATCACCCACTCCCAGAAGGTCAGAGTGCCCCCACTGGCCATGGGAGCCCTCCTGGGGCCTGGGTCTGCATGGGGAAAGTATAAGTTGAAGAATAAGAGGAGGTCGGATTGATGGCAGGTAAAAACACTGCCTGCGTTGGTGGGGCTTTGTTTGGAACTAAGCATCTCACCTTTTACTCAGTGAAAGGTGTGGGGGCCTTAATAGACGCTTCTTGCCTAAACTCTTGCTGATGACAGGTAGCGTGGCCGTCCTAGTTCTCTGTGGGACGTGGCTATGTCCATGTGCGATATGCCTAGGGAACTTCCATGCCAGAGGCAGAATTACAGAGTCCCGAGGGACCCGCCACTGAATATTTCTAATCCCAAATTCATGGCCAGCTTGTGGCATTTCAGCAGAAAACAGTGATCTGGGGACAAATCTTGGAGAAAACTGGGCCTGGAATGAACATATCCCACCAAATAAGTGGGAATCATACCCTTAAACTCAATAGTTTCTAGAGCAACTGCCCAAGCGAGGGAAGGGCCGCAGGGTGTCAGAGGGCCCCGCCTCCCTCCCGCTGCTGCTCCGGTCAGGCCAGGCTTGCAGGGAACGGCTCGGCCCAGTAGATGTGCTCCTCTCTCTCTCCCTCACTCCGCAGTCCACTCTCCAGGGCATTCCTCGCACTGGCTGAGCCAGCAGAAGTGGTCGTGATAATACTAATAAGCTGACTGAAGAGAAGAGTTTAGCCGGTTGGACCTTGGGGAAGGGCCTCAGCTGTGCTCTGCTTCGGCGGAGCTCGCAGATCCGAGCCTACTCCTTGGCTGTATTCTTGCTTTATATGCTGAAGGCATCGATAATCACTCCCATAAATAGACTTTCCTTTTTCTCTGGCAATAAAAATGATCAATGATAAATGGGCTTGCTCTTCCTTCCACGGCTTCTCTGAGCTCAGGCGAGGGTGGGCACAGATAACTTCACAAGTTTGTTTACCCCAAGGGCCCTGGCCAGCGTTCCTCATATTACCTGATGGTACATGAAACATCAGTATTGAATTATCTTTCCTTTTACACTTATGAGTAGATGAGTATACTCCTATCTTCCTCTTATGCTCTCTCCTTATTCCTGGGCTATTTAAAGGAATACATGAAATTACAGTAATTATAACAGCATCTATTTGCGTGTGTGTCAAGTCCTATGTTAGGTATTTTACAAGTACTATCTCCAAACCTGATAAAAATATTGTGAGCTGGTTACAGTGGCACTCTCTTACAACACCACCTACTCAGGAGGCTGATGCAGGAGGGTTACAAATTCAAGGCCAGTCTGAGGATCTTAGTGAGATTGTAACGTAGCCGGTATCCTATGACTCAGCAACCAGTGAGGAAAGCAGTCGGCGGGGCACAGGAGGACGGATCTGCTCTGTGTGCTTGTGTCCAGCCCCGAAAGGAACTCTAATCTGGTGGGGTTTTTTGTTTGTTAGTTTTGTTTTTTTTTTTGAGACAGGGTCTCGCTTGATAGTTCAGGCTGGCCCCTGAGCTCACTATGTAGCCTAGACTAGCCTTGAACTCACAGCAGTCCTCCTGCTTCTGCCTCCCAAGGGCTGGGATTACAGGAGTGAGCCACCGTGCCCAGCACTGTGGTATGTGGTACTGATTGCTGGGATGACAGGAGCCAGTCACCATGCCTGGGATTGTGGTATGTGGTTATCAGGGATCGAACCCAGGACCTTGAGCTTGCAAGGCAGATGCTGAAACCACTGAGCTAAATCCCTGGCCCTAATCTGGCGTTTTAAATTGAAAATTGAAAAAGGGCTGGGCAGGTAGCTCAGTTTTTCCCAGGTTGATCTCCAGTACTGAGGTAGGAGACCGCCATTTTATAGAAAAAGAAGCTGAGGTTCAGAGTTGCTTATAAATTTGCCCACGGGCCTTAAGTGTTAAGATTCCAGCCTTGATCCTTTAAATACCACGGTTTCCTCCTCGCATCAGTCAGTGCCATTACCAGCACTTTCAGATCGATGAAGTTTGGTGTCACCCTCAATGTGCTGCATGACAGACACGCATCACAGCCCGGCTGTGGGCCCCGCTCCAGGCTAGCCCAGGACCCGGGCACATGGGAGGAGCCACCAGACCGTCACCAGTCACCATGCTGGGGGCAGGGGGAGCTCTGGCGCATCTGACACTAGCAACGAAACGACACAGCTTCGAATCAACACATGCCACCCTACACCCAAGGCAGCGGCTAGAATATGACCGGACCCTTCTGCACTAGAGAGGGCGCAAGTCCCGTGGGACAGCAGAGGCACTGAACGCCTGGCAAGCAGCATTCAGACCTGCCATGAGTGTCTGGGACAGCGTGTGGCACCTAAATCTCAATAAACAGCACTTCCCGCTCCCTTCCCTCCCCCACAGTGGACAGAGTCGGTGGAATCCTTCTGTCGCTGTGGGCTGCTTTCCTCCCTGGCCGGCTACTGGATCAGAGGCTGCTGGCAGCTGTCCACATCTGGATCAGATCGTTCCGGGGCCTGGTCTCCTTGGCTTAACATCCAACTTCACATCGGGGTCTCCATTAGTCCTCCTAGCTGTGTTGCAGGTGACAGACATTCACATGTGCTGCATGCCACAACTCTGCGTGGCTGTCCCCTAGGCTTGGGGTGGCAGGCAATCCTACCTATAATTTTACCTCTCTTCTCTTTCTTCTCTAGAAAGGGACATATTAGAATGCAAGTGCCTGGCATTAAATAGGGATGTGTTGAATTTGTGTGAAGTGATAAGAAAGTCCTCAATCATTAGGAAAGAACCTTGGGGTAGCCAGTTGGGGCTGACACACCTCACCCTTGTGCCAGATGCACAGCATGTCTGGACACTGCCACCGAGGAACCACCAGAGAAGACGATGCCAGAGCAATCAGTTGTGAAATGAAGGATGGTGCCAATTAGCTGGCTGTTTTATCTGTCCCATCCCAAAGAACTGATCGGAGGGAACATTTTGTCCACACTGAGAGAATTGGCCAGTGGTCTTGGCACGGTGGAGACGGAGCCTGAGTGTAAGAATGTGAGCACGGTATCAATCGTCAAATCACAGAATGTTGGGCTGGAAGAAACCGCCAGAGACATTGTTCGTACATTCCCATCATGTCACACAGGGGAGGAAAGCACAGAATGGCCAGGTTAGGCCTTGTGCTTATGGACCTACAATCAACAACCACTGTTTTAGAAGAGGTCAGTGTGGGCACGTTTTCACCCACAGCATTTTTAACATTTTCTGTAGCTATTTCAGAATCAAGATGCCCAGCAAATGGCATTGCCGACTTGCTAAAAGTAGACAAGAATTTGAGAAACACGCCGTGGTGCAATTGTTCATTGCTTAAACTTGCTGCTGACTCAATTTGCCCTTCATCATCTCGTCACCAGCATCTGTGGAGGCTGCGTGACTTCCCAGCTCCTTTCCCCAGTTCGGCCCGTTCTCCCCAGCTCGGCTGGGCAACAGGGTGTAGTGATGTCACCTCGGCACGCCCCCATTGGCTCGTGGGTGAGGCTCCGAAGTGAGGTCCCCAATGAGATGCCCTGGACACAGGCACAGGCCTTATGTCCTCAAAACTGAAATAAGTCACCTATTGCCCAGAAGGCAAAGACCCTGCAAGGTCAAAAGGACTCTGTGGAGCTTCTCTTTTATTTTGCCTTTTGTGAGATGGGGGGGGCCCTCCTTATGTAGTCTAAACTGGCCTTGGACTTGCTATTTGATGTAGTGGCCCAGGATGGCTTCAAAGTCATATTCACGATTCTCCTGCCTCAGACTTATGAGTAATAGGCTTCATCTTTTTAATAAAGAACAAATTTCCCCTCCAAACAAATAAGTCTTGAAGGCCACACTTTAGGTGTTGGGGGTGGTGTTGTCCCACGGAAAAATAGTCCTTGGATCAGGCCTCCTCAACATCCACTTAACCGTCAACTGTACTTTTTCTTTAAATTTTTCTTTTTCTAGTGCAAGTTTGCAGTATATAATGGTTATGTTTATCCTGAGTAGATAGTCTGTGCACATAACACATCTTAATTCTTTTTACTTCCCTTTCCGTTCCTTCCTCCATCTCTTGCTTCTCTTCCCACTTGCAAAAATGAATTGCATTTATTTATTTTAGGTCCCTGCCTCTCGCAATGGCTTTCCTCCGAGACGGGCAGTTTGGCTGTGGTCCCTTTGATCACTGCATCCATTCTCAAGTCACTCTCTGAGCGTGCAGACGTTCTGCCCCAGGGCCTCGGTGGAGGGAAGTGGGCTCAACACTGCCACTGCCCAGCGTGAGATCGGGTGGCGCTGTTGCCCCGAGGCCCAGATGCGGACCCGGCTTTGGCATGGACAGAACGCTCTTAGGCTCGGGGCCAAGAGTCAGCCCTTTGCCCCAGATGAGCCCATGGGACCAGCCCTCCACCCCACAGCTCACCTCTTCTCCTCTCCACTGGATTCACACCCAGAAGAGCCTGGAGCTTGGTTTGGGTTGTAAGGCTCACATATGCAGAGTTCTGTGTTATGTTAGCCACTGCCCCTAGCCAGACAAAGCCTTAGGAATATGACCTTTTACCTAGTGACCTGCATACTGCCTTACCTGCCCAGCCCTTCCCAAAGATGAAACTATCTCCCTGGAATGTATGGGATATATCTAGTTTTAAGTTGTAAAACTATATGGTCTGTTAAGAAGTTCTGTTAAGATAGCCAGACTTTTGTCTTTGCAGCTGTGGTCTGCAGGGATAATGACGTGATTGACCTCTACCCCATTTCTGTAACCACCAGTTTTTCCTTTAAAAAACCCCTCACAGCTTCATCTTGGGCTTCACTTTGCTAGGAATAAACCTGAATAAACTTCCATCTTTCAATTTCTTTCTGCTGTGTGTCCCGGTGTGGGATTATCTCTCGCTCTGTGGCACTACATGGACAGGACAGAAGGAAAGTGGTACTATAGGGTGATGTCCGGGGGCAACTTTTCCCCCAACCCGACCGACAACAAGTAGGAGGGGAAGAAGAGGCCAACAGCCCGAGAGTGGGCTCTGGGTCGCTCTGAGTATCCCTTCTTCTCTGGGGTTGACGCACCGTTGAAAAGATACCGTGGAAGCCTTGCCCTTCTCGGTCCTTTCTCCTTCTTGTCTTTGGTACAAGGTCACAAATGGACATGCACACACAGCCTCTCACGTACCCACACGCTCCTCCCTATCGTGTGCATACCAGTCCTCCGTTCTTGGCCGCTAGTTTCAGACTCTGGAAAGTGCTAGTGATAGAAGAGTTCATGGCTGAAACATCTAAGACTTAAGGGAAAGTGGAAACAAGAGAACAAAGGTGAAGGGTGATTTAATCCTTATGATTGATTTTATACTCGGGAAAGAGCACAATAAATAAATAAGAACATTTTAGTCTTGTCTCATATGTTGGTGGTGGAGGTGTGAACTGTGCAGACAAGCTCGTGGGCAAACTGACAATGTGTCTATAAGTGGGACTGACTCTTCCTGTGACCCTGCAGCCTGCACATGGGGTCTCCTCTAGAGAAACACATTCAAGGGTGTTTGCTGCAGAATCATCTGTGACAGTGACAAAAAAAAAAAAAAAAAAAAAAAACAATCCAAACTGAAACAGCCCCACTCTGTCTTGGTCAGTTTTCCATTGCTATAAAAATACCTGAGCCTGGGTCATTCACAAACAATGAAAGTTTATTTAGCTCATGGTTTCTGAGGCTGTTGGCATCTGCTTGGTACTTGTGTCTTGATCGCTTTCTTCATCTCTGAAACAAAATACTTGAGCCCCATAATTTAAAGGGGGAGCGATTTGAAGTTTTGGTTCTTGCGTGGTCCACAGCATGGTAGAAGGGGCCCGGGTGGAGGGAAGCTGCTTCTATTTGGTGATCAGAAATCAGAGAGAGAAGGGAGGAGCAGAGGGGGAGATAAACCCTTCCAGGTCATGACCCCAAGGACTCACCCCTTCCCACCAGCTCCACCTTCTAGCAGCAAGTCAGCGCTAAACCCTGTAATCCTGTCACCCTCCAAATGCCTTGTCTGTGATACACCAGCCGCTTCAGGACAGCTACATATACACCCTAATACCGTGTTGCTGCATCACAAGATGGCACAGGACAGCCCACAGTGAGATAAAGCAAGCTGGCTAGAGAGAGCTCATTTTGATAACGAGGCCTCTCCTTCCATAATTGCTTAGCCTGTGAGTGGAGTAACGCACTCATGACTCCATCAGCTCTTACTGCTCAGCGTTACCACCACAGCAATCAAATCTCAACTCTTTCGGAGGGACAGACCAGAGCAATTTTTTTTTTTTGAGGACATGTTTGCAGTCCACAATGACTACAGTTTGTCATGGGGAGTTGATACATACACATGACACACTTGAATTCTTTGTATGTTCCTTTCTCCTCCTTCTTTTTCCCCCTCTATCTATAGGTTCCCTTCCCATTTGAAAAAAAAAAATCTCCCTGTTTCCTATTATTCATCCTTATTTAACCAGAGCAAACTTAAATGCTCATCAGTAGGGAAGTGGATGAACTGTGGTCTCTCTTTGTATGGTGTAATGTTGTTCAGCAGTTAAAAAAAACTGGAACTCAACCTATTGACATGGGTAGATTTTGGAAACAGCATTAGACTTAAAAAGCAAGTTCTGGAACAACAAGGTCAGTGTGACACCATTTAGGTAACTTAAAAGCACTCTGAGTATTACCAGGTATAATTTATGAGGAACAGGGGACGAGCATGTGTAAGAGAAGAACACCCAGCAATCTCAGGATAGTCGGTGCAAAGTCTTAGGGAGGAAAGGTGTGCCAAGGGGACTTGTACTCTGTCTGGAGGGTTTTATTTCTTAACAAATAATCAGACATAAATGTGGCAAAACGTTAGCATTTCTTTTTGGTGAGTAAAAGACTTTTTTTATTTTTCTTTGTATTTGGCCGTATGTTTGAAATATTTCAAAATTGAAAAAGAAAATTCCACTGGCATTTTCCACACACTTACAAGAACAGCAATGGGTAAGGTACTGTGATTTCCCATTTGAATTCCTTCCCTGAAAGAAATTCTTAAGATTTTCCTTCCTTGCATGTCCCATGAAATGCCCTATATGTGTTTTTCTTTGTTGCAGAAATATGTATCCACAGGGATATTTTCCAGCCAGTTATCCTGTGCCCTTCTGATTTCATGACTCAGAGCAGTGGAAAGCATGACCATCATCCAGATTCACAGAAAAATAAGAGGAAGTGATGCCGGCTGATCCACCCTACCAGGCAGTTTCGGGGGGGCCTCCGCTTCATCCGGGACTGCCTGTTCAGGGAGAAGCCCTGGGGTCGGTTTGCTTTCTCTACCTTTCCTAAATTGCCGTGCAAAACTCTCCTCGGCCTGCCCGCACCTCCCTTTCCTGCGCTGACCCCTGGATTCCTTTCTTTCTTGTGGTTCCACCCAAGCTGTTCCACCCGGGAACAGCCCTTCTCACGCCGCCGTGTGCTCAGAACCGCGTGGAAGGCAGATTCCAGCACAGACTGCTGGGCTCCCGCTTCGGGTTTCTGATTCAACAGTTCTGGATGGGGCCCAGTGGTGTGCTGGAAATGGGTGAAAGACAGGCTCGCTGAAAAGAAAAGCAAGCTCCATCCAAAGTGTCTGGCCGCTGTCCCTGGGTGAGACCCCCGCCGACGTGACTGCCACTGAGTGGGGTGGGGGAGGGGCCGCATCCCAGTCTTCCCCAGGCGGCGCCTGCCCTCTCCAGCCTACCCTCGGCCCTGAGCCTGAGCTTCTGTGCTTCTAATGAGGTCTAAGAGGATTCTGAGCTGCAGCTCTCGAAGTGATTCCTACTCCAAGGGCCACTGTCCTAGAAACCCGAGTATAGGAGTGTGGCGTCTGGGAAGCGTGGCCTTGGCAGTCCCGTCTCAAAAAGAGCCCGGAAAGAAATTTCAGAATCTCTCAGCAAAGGAGGCTCACGGCGTGGGGTCTGGCGCAGGCGCCCTGGAAATTAAACGAGCCCGATTCCGCCCAAGCTGGTGCCCTGGGCTGGAGGTCCCATGCCCTGCCCTGAGTGTCCCCAACCACAGCTTGTGGGGTGCACCTAACAGGACGGGCACACTTATACCCCAGGCACTTTTGTCGGGAAGACTGTCTCAGACTGTTCCTGGCCACAGAGTCCAGACACTGGGAGGAAAGAAGGGAAGGAAATGAGAAGGAGAGAGAAGAACTTCAGCACACACTGGATTAGGCAAAAAAACGAAAGCCCCAAGGGCACTATCCTTTGCTGTGCACCCAAAGTGCTGATCACCCAGGAAGCCTGTGGCTCGCCCTTCTCTGTCCCTTTCTCCAGGCCCAGCCCAGCCCGGCCTCGCTGGGAAGAACAAAGCAGTCACGCAGGCTCCAACGAGAGGAAGATTGGTTCATAGATAGCAGGACAAAAGTAGACACAGAACCGAATCTTCCAGATACAGACTGGGTGTACCAGCGCTCCAGGTGCATCTGACTTTGCTTCCAACTGCCAGTCACTTTGCCCCCCATCCCCAGCCTGCCTGCCCTCCTGGCTGCCAGGCTCAGCCTCTCCCATGCCCGAGGCAGTGACCACCCTTAACCATAGCACTGGAGACCCCATCCTTGGCTGCTCGTTCCGGGGGGGAGGTGATGGCTGAGAGAAGGGAGCCAGCCCTTGCGTCTTGTTTATAGAGGCAGAAGAAACAGACCGCAGCCACCTAGAGAGGCTTCCGGCTTCACCGCGTACGGCTCCCTTCCGGCTGACTTTCCTCCCTCCTCCCGCGCCGCGCCCTCCTACCCTTCCTCCGTCTGCAGGGCTGGGAGAGCCCACAGGTCGGGCGCCCCTCCCCCCCCCCCCCCCCCCCCCGCTCCCACACCCTGGGAGAGCTGTGGGGAGACAGCGCCCTCTGCCTGCCTCCAGCTCTTCCTGCCTGGGTGGGGTGTCCCTCTGCTTCCGGGGGCCTCTGTCCTCCTGTCCGGGTGGGCAGGGGAGGGGACAGCTGCCACTGCTGCCCTCAGTCAACGACTTATTGCTAAATGCCACACACACAAATGTAGAAAGACAGCCAGGCACAGGTGGTTAAGCTGACCTCCCCCTGAGCTGACACCCTCCAGGCCAGCTCTGGGGGCCTCCTTCGCATGAGAGGGGTCATTCATTGTGCCAAGATCATCTCACTCACAGGCAGTATTGTTTCTGATTTACCGATGAAGACGCTGAAGCACAGAGAGGGTTATTGGCTTTCCTGAGGCCACACAGCTCCTACCAGGAAACAGGATATCTGACTCCAGATCCGGTGTTCCTGACATCCAGGTTCTTTCATGAGTCCTGGGACGGGAGTCTTTTCTGGATACTGTCCTCTGGGAGGAACAGCTCCTGAAGGTAGCAAGGTTGCAGTCTGAGATGCTCAAGTGAAGCTAAGGACAGTCAAATTCCCTGGACATGGACCCAGAAACCCACCTCCAGGCGACTGGAACCCGGAAAGCAGCGGAACGCGGACACCCTCACCGAAGGGCCACGTCCCCTCCAGCACCCTCCTCCCGCCCACCTGCCCTCCTCTGCACACACTCTCAGCCTCTGTGCCCCTCAAGGCTGCTCTGCACAGACACCGATTCTGCTGGGAAAGATTCTCGGATTCTAGAACAAGAGTTCCCCGGTCAAGTAACCCTTGCTGAGCGACCAGCTTGTGACGGAGGCGTGCATGCACTACCCCATTATGACCACACGATGCCACCCTTGAGCTGCACGCACTATCTGCTCACTGTGGGCAGGTGGCCAGCAAGACCTGCTTTGTAGAGGGGTGGGATTGGAAGATTAGGGGACAGTGAGGAGCAGGAACTCTGGGGTCACAGGCATGAGGTGGCCCGGCGGCGTTGCCTGTCACCGTCCTGCTTGCTCCCATGGATGTCTATAGCCCTCCTTCCTGAACTCCACAGTGAACCCCTGCCCTGCTCAGGGTCCTTCAGCAGCCTGGCACTCAGCGTGGGGTGAGCTCTCTAGTTCCCTTAGGATTGCTCAGAGCAGCTTCTGCACCAGGAAGGAAGTTCCCAGGCGCTCCATTTCTGAGATCTGCAACAAGCAGAGGGCCTGAGGCAGGCCGGACACCAGGGCGGCCCGACCGTTAGCCAGAGAGCACCAGGTCCTCGGGGCGTCTCTCATCGAGGGGAGGGAGGCAGGTGCCTGGGGGCCTCCCTGACCAGCCCTGTCCTCTACTACAGCTACGGAAGTGACACCCCAGCCACCCTGCACTGTTAGGGGGCACAGGGAGCCCAGGCCACCTGCAGGTGTCATAACCTGTCTTCTGTCCCTTTAGAAAATGAGGACTTCATTGACCTTATTCCAAATCTTTCTGAATTATATAGGTCCTTTTCTCCCTTTTATCCCAAGCATGGCTCCCGCCTGTAGGGAAGTCACCCCGGGCCCTAACCCAAGCCCTCCCTGTCTGCCGGCCTTCCAAGAGCGGAGCGTGACCTTCCCCAGTCCACCCTTCCTGCCCTTCCCCAAGGGGCACAGTCCTTCCTCCTCCCTCCGAGGTCTCTGTATCCAAGGTTAGGAATCTAAGATCCTCTTCTGAACTTCAGCA
The DNA here is from genome assembly GCA_004025085.1 of Thryonomys swinderianus. Taxonomy (NCBI): domain Eukaryota; kingdom Metazoa; phylum Chordata; class Mammalia; order Rodentia; family Thryonomyidae; genus Thryonomys; species Thryonomys swinderianus. The sequence goes on along the minus strand of PVIC010038317.1, from coordinate 249 downwards.
ATCACAGGCTTCACTGGAAGGCCTTGGGCATGGCTCACAGCACCAAGGGGGGCGGTCACGGGTTCAGGCCGGAGAGGAGCAGACACAAGTCTCCTCAGCCATCCACACGGCAGAAGCGCCGCGTCTTCTTGGTGAACAGCTGCTGGGATCAGCTGGTGTCGACCAGTTGCTCCCGGTCTTGAGCCCCGCGCAAGCGATTCCACGTCCAGGCCCGTCTCGGCCCCGGCCCCCGGGGCAGGGAGCGCAGCG
>PVIC010038316.1:0-17657 GCA_004025085.1 Thryonomys swinderianus | reverse complement strand
TCTGCCTCCTGAGTGCTGGGATTACAGGCATGAGCCACCACGCCCGACACTGTGGTATGTAGTATTGATGGCTGGTGGGCATGAGTCACCACTCCCAGCATTGTATGTGATTATCGGGATCGAACTCAGGGCCTTGTGCTTGCGAGGCAGGCGCTGGAACTACTGAGCCAAATCTCCGGCCCAAAACACAGACTTTTGAGCATTTGTGCAAAAGATCACCAGGCCCAAGTCGTGCGTGGGTCCTCCCTCTCCGACTCTTGAGCTTCTGAGGAGCTTCCCACCCCTCATCACTGTTGCTCAAGAAAACCAAGAGTCGCAGCTTCCGAACTCTCCACAGGTAACTGGGCTGGGGAACTCCAGCAAGACCAAGGCACAGGAACGTGTTATGAGGGGAAAGGAGAGGGAGGCTTTGAGTCTTGGGTGGGAATAATGGGAAAGAAGCATCAGGAGGCAGGAATGAGACTATTTACTAAGTAGAACCTTGAGTACAATCCTTGTATTGAATTCAAAAGAAGCAATGGCAGTCGCATTCCCCAGTCACAATTAAGACTCAGCTCAGCCCTATCCGTAGCTCAATTTTAGCTTGATCATCATCCTCACCTCCAGCCACAACCCTAACTTCAGGTCCTCATTAATCCCAGCCTCAGCTTCTACTCTGAACTGAATGTGAATCTTAGCACCAAACCCCAGACTGTATGTCGGTGGCACTTTACTTCCACTTTCAGGGGCAAGCTTAGACATGAGTCTGTGCATGGCTCCACCAGGAGTACTACTGCTAATCCTAGCAGGCCCCTCAGCCTCGAGTCCTGTCCAGCTTTAGACCTAGGGTTAGCAATAAGTTTAAGTCCAACTTTTCTTATGATTTTAATCTCAAATTCAACACAACCCCGGCCCACAGCCCAATCCCGATCTTATTTCTACCTTCAGCTGCAAACACAGGAGTATTTTGTTTTGTTTTGTTTGTTCGTTTTGGGGACAGGGTCTCGCTTTGTAGTTCAGGCTGGGCCTCAGCTCACTATGGAGCCCAGGCAAGACTCGAACTCAGCAATCCTCCTGTCTCTGCCTCCTGAGTGCTGGGATTACAGGCGTGAGCCACCACGCCCGGCAACATAGGAGTATTTTGATCACACTCCTAATTCAGGGGTCACTCTAAGCTGGGACCTTAACTCTATACTCTAACCTCAGCTGCACTGTGCTAGCCTTTGTGGCCCAGCTCTATTGCAGCCTGATTCCTAGACTCTTGATTTCAACTCTGATTACCTCAGAGGCCCTGTGCTTGTCAAAGTATGGCCACGAAGTAGGAACAGTTTTAGTATGTATTTGGAGAGTGAGGAGAAAAACCTAGAGAGTAGAGAAGGTAAGACGAAAAGAGAAAAGACCACTTTTAAAGTCCCCTGTGAATATGTCTAGCAGGATATCTGCTGTCATGCCCTATCTGCTCCTCTCCCATGAACAAAACTATGTCCCCACTAGGACTGAGTCATTTTCCGGGATTGGAGGGACAATTATGAAGAGTATTTAAGGTCCTTGGGAGGACAGGGCCGAGGAAGATCTCCATGGGTGAGACATGTGCATTGAAATAGTTGGACTTAGAGAGTAAATTCACTAATTTGCATATCCAATCATGCAGATGAGTGTGAACCTGCTAAGAGTTTACCTCTACCTTTCTATGTCCTTGTGCTGCCTCCCCCAGCTCTAACAAGATCTCATATATCACCATTGTCCCTGTCTCTGTACGCTGTGTGTATGGGCTCCCAGGGGCGGGCACACGAAAGTGAGACTTGTAACTGATGACTTGTGCTGGTGCAGGAGTGCAAGGGTGAGGGAAAGTAGAATTGCTGAGACTCCTTGATGAGAATCTCTAGCCTCCTGCGAGCCACCAGCACCAGCGAGAGGGTATAGAACAGATGGAACAAGACTTACAGTGAAGCAGAGCCTTGGGTCCCGATCAGTGCTGCTGATTGCAGCAAAGACAAAAGCCCCTAGTGCACTGAGCGTTTGTTGAATATGATTGTGTGAAGGAGTGGAGGGCTTTGAAGGCTTCTAGTGAATTACTGCCAAACATGGCATGAGGGCACCAGACAGGCTGCTTGGGCGGAGCCCTGCTTCTCTTGCAAGGGTAGAACAAACCGCACTGGGACCAGATGCAATTAGCAAGCAACCCACAAGGTCAGTAAGAAGTGATAATTCGGGGGGAAGGATTTTAACTGAGGTCACACTGACCTCAGCTGCATGTAATTCAACATGGCCCTGCCATTTTAGAGATCAGAACTTAGGCCTCAGTGACAACCACCAGCAAAGTAACAATACTAGTCCATTCTGCTACTGACATGCCTACCTGAGTCACACAGGGCTTCGGTCTGACTCCTCATATAAGACAATATAGCTAAATTAGGGAAGGCAAGAAGCACGTGCCACTCATAGTTTGCTAAGCATCCTCCAGGCCTTGCTTGGGTGAGGATGTCCGTTACACAGGAGGAGTGGAAAGTCTGTTTATCTCACACACCTGAAATCTTTTCATCTACCTCTAACATTTCTACAGCCTACTGCCACCCTTGATAGGCCCCAGGGGTCCTCTCCCCCACCGTCTAGGTCACAGTCTGGACCTCCTCATCCTGACAATTCCCTCTCTCTCAGCCCCACCTCTCAAGGCTGTATTGGGGGAATTCTGCTGCAGGCCCTACCTCATTCTCATTTCTTTGGGTCTCAGCTTCCTGATGCTGGTGGCTGTCTGTGATTGGACGCCAAGGCAGGTGCCTACGGTGGGGAGAAAGAGAGAAATTGTGGGAAGCGGACCCTGCTAGAGGAGACTCTTTTCAGGCCTGGAGATCTGCACTGGGTGCTGCACCAACTAGCAGTTGCGAGATCTGCACTAAACCAGACAGTGCTGCCCAGCTCCCAAGATGATCTGCGGCCTTTGGATAACTGCATTGGGATGTCTGATCAAAGAAGTCTTATGGTAATCAACCTCTGGCCCAGAGTCAACTTCCATTGCTCCTTCTACTAGGAGTTTGCTGTTCTTCCTCTAATACAATCTCTGCTTGATTTACTGACTATGCCTCAATGATAAAAGATACTGTTCTAGTGATTAAATAAAATAAAATGACAAAGAGAAGTAAATTCTCAAGAGTAGGAAATAGGGAAGTATTCGAAGAGACCAAGACTTGTACCTTGTGAGCCTGGGCTAGTCTTTAGCATAAGATAGGAAACTTGCCTATCACCTGGGGAGAAGTTTTAGGAGCAGAGAGAGCACATTCCGGGAAATTTTTAAGTACTGGCTGCCAGACAAAGTTATCTTTGTATTTTGAGTTCCTGTAGATTTAGATTCTAATCATGCTATATGTTAACCACAATTACATTGTCAATTGTAAGCTTTGCACGCGAGCACTGTAGCTAGAAATACTATAAAGGAGCACTACAGAGTAAATTCAGGGCCTGCTCAGTATTGACTGAGAGGTCCTCCTGAGCCTATTTTCCTGTCTTCTTTTCTTTTCTTAATCCACGCCCCTTGACTTCACAACCCTGCTGTTTTGTCCAGCTGCCTCCAGCAAGAAATCATGGGCGTGGGTGCCATGATGGGTCAGAGCTGGGGTGATGATGAGAACCATGACCAGAGCAACAATGGGCACAGTTATGGGGCTACAGTGAGGGTTATGACAGTGGCACTGCTATCACCAGCTGGGGTTGGGTGGGTCAAAAGAGCTGAACTAGGGCCGGAGATTTAGCTCAGTGGTTCCGGCGCCAGCCTCGCAAGTGCGAGGTCCTGAGTTCGATCCTGGTAACCACATAGAATGCTGGGTGTGGTGACTCATGCCCACCAGCCATCAATACCACATATCACAGTGCCAGGCGTGGTGGCTCACGCCTGTAATCCCAGCACTCAGGAGGCAGAGGCAGGAGGATTGCTGAGTTCGAGGCTTGCCTGGGCTTCATAGTGAGCTTGGGGCCAGCCTGAACTACAAAGCAGACCTTGTCTCAAAAAAAAAAAAAAGAAAAAGAAAAAGAAAAAAAAGAACTGAATCTAAAGGGTGGTTGGTGGAAACTGTGCTGGGGACACTGGTGGGGGTAGTAAAACACCCATGAGTGGGATGGCTGCTGATGTCACTTATTAGCTGGGTCATGTGTTCTATTTCACCTTGGAAATCTTATTTACTTGTGTGCAGTAACAGATGCTAACAGTGCCCACCCCACTGAGGTCACTGTGTGGATCAAATGACATGGAGCATATAAATGTGCCCTGCTTGGTGCTGGCACAGACAGGACCTGACAAATTTCAGTTCTGACCATCCCACTTACCTTGTCAGATTCCAAGTTACGGAAAGAGCTGGTCACCTTAGGAAAAAACTTTAGCAACTTCTCCTCAGGCCATGGAGCTAATATCCAGGAGGTTGACTCCTCAGCTCAAGATCCCATTTTCTCCGACTAGAGGATTGTAAGAAGCCATAAATTATCTTAAAGTTGAGGTGGGAGGTCATAGGCAGGAACTACAGGCAGGTGAGAGAGGCCAGTCTCTGCAGTGGGGGTGGTATGACATGGTAGCTGAGTTACGTTCCTTCCACCTTTGGCTTGAATCAGAAAATGGTCTTTCTGCAGAGAATGGTGGAGATAAAGGGGCAGGACTTCAAAGCAGAAGAGATGGCTATTCTCTTGCACCTGGGCAAGGCATGCTGGGAGCATGAGGTTCCTGGGCTGAGCCTTGTGCAGGTCACCTGAGTGGTAGGAGCCCACTGAGCAGAGGCCATACTTAGACCAGTGTCCATGCCCATCTCTATGTGTCCTAGATCAATCTAAAATATTCCCGTAAGTCCAGCAGCTGCCAATGGACCTAAAATCCCCAACTTGCCAGGTGGTTGTTCTCAAGAGCAACAGTAAGGAGAGTTTGGGATACGGCTGGTTCCCTTTGGTGTCATGGCCCACTGAGCATCTTCTCAGCCCTTTTTCCTTCTACTCCCCCTTCAGGTTCTGAGAGGCCCTGTTGCCTTCCGAACTGGGTGAGGCATGAAAGTAGCTGCTATTGGATGTCTCCATCTAAGATGAGTTGGCCAAGGGCCAACAAGTACCACCAGCTGGTGACTATCTGCCTATTGGCCATCAACCCCCTAGAGGGATAGGGGAGACTTCTGCTCTTCAGCAACCTGGACAGATCCCATTCAGGGAAATTGTTCTCAACCTTGGCTATTCATTGGAACCACCTTGGGAGCATTAGAACCACTATCATTTGAACCATGCTCTCAGAGATCTAATTGGCCTTGGCATTGGAATAAATACTTGAAATTCTTCAACTCACTTAATGCACATCTCATAATTGCTAGGCTATAGGGTTTGTTGGGATGGACAGAAGTCACCATTGCCTTTCTATCAACCTGGGATTTTGTACAAAGACTTACAAGTTCCTCCTATACTTGGATATGCCTGAGTGGCCCTGATGGAGTCTGAAAATGGGGAGATGACATAAAACCAGCTTCAAGTGAGTAAGTACACTATGGCTTTTTGCACCCCATGTCACCCATTGACTCTATCCTTCAAGGATCTGACCTGTAGCACCTCTATCTCAGGACTCACTTCTGTTCCATCTATTTTTCCAAGGCTGCTGTTACTCGGGAGCCAGACAGATGCTATGGGCGCCAGCTGGGCGGAGGTGAAGACTGCCCACTTCTACCAGATGGCAAGTGGGATGGCAACGTCTGCCACAGATCTGAGCAATCAGCCCTCCACTGAGTCTATGAGTCCAGCCTGGGCGAGACTGCGTAAGAGTCACTGCAATGCCTCTGTTAGACTCCCCAGCCACCACAGAGGCAATGGAGAAGGGTTCTCTTCTAGAGATCCCTAACAGACCTCTCTTGGAGGGCGATAAGTCCTCAAAGACTGGAAGCTATCATTTTGAATTTTTTTCTTCCTTTATTTATTTATATGCAGAACCAGGGATCGAATTTGGGCCCTTGTGTGTTCTTCCAAGGTAGGCGTGGTACTACTTGAGCTAAATCCCTGGCCCTATCTTCCTTAACTTTTAAAAGACTGTATAGAGTTCCTAAGAGTCTTTTTCCTCAACTTCTAAAATAAGCTTTATTGAGGAATAATTTTTTCAAATGCACCGATTTAAAGAATAGTGAAGACTTGTGACAAATATAAATACCTAGGTATACCACTCCAATCATGATGTAGAACATTGCCATCACTCTCAAAAGTTCCTCATTCCCCTTTTCAGTCTAACTACCTCCATATCCTCAGGCACATAATGACTTGCTTCCTTTCACTAGTGGTGCTTTTTCCTATTATAGAATTTCATATAAAGGAATTCATAGAGAATTTGTGAGACCTTATATGTTTGATGATACCTGATTACGACAACCTAAAAATAAGGTGAGGAAACTAGATGAGGCCTTGGAAATCTTTGCCTTTTTATGAAAAGAATATTTTCTTTTTCTACAGAAATCTTTAAAAATTAGTTTATCAGTGCATGCTGGGAGTAAAAATGAATACATTTATTGTGGAAAGTTGTTATGTGCACAAAATACACCTTAATTCTTTTTTCTTCTTCTTTCATTCCCTGTCACCACTCCCCCTTCCCTGTTCCTTCCAAATCCTGGTCCCCATCTCATTTGGAAAAGCTCTGCTTCCATCATCATTTTCTCCTTCAGTGCTTTTCTTCTGTTTCTTTTTCATCTCTCCCTCTCTGCTCTCTCCATATCTTGTTCTCTCATTCATTTGTAAAAGATCTCCCTACTTCCTACTTATCTATTTTTATTTTGCTCTTATATACATACATGCAACATTTAAGTTCATGTGATTATTAAACTTAACGTTATGTTTTCAAGTTGGATCCATTTACTATAAATGCCTCAAGTTTATGGCAGAGTAGTACTCCACTGTGTATAAATACCACAATTTCTTTCTTTTTTCTTTTTCCAGTACCAGACATCAAACTTAGGGCCAGGCGCAGTGCCACTGAGCTAAATCCCTGGCCCAATACCAAATTTTCTCTATCCATTCCTTTGTTGATGGGCATATACACCTCAAAAAACTGAAAACAGAAATTGTACTTGAGCCAGCTCTTCCTCTTCTAGGTATCTTCCCAAAAGAGTTAAAGTCATCCTGTTTCAGGGCCATATACATACCCATTTTTTTTTTTTTGAGACAGGGTCTCACTTTGTAGTTCAGGCTGGCCCTTGAGCTCACTATGTAGTCCAGGCAAGCCTCGAACTCAGCAATCCTCCTGCCTCTGCCTCCCGAGTGCTGGGATTACAGGCGTGAGCCACCACGCCTGGCACTGTGGTATGTGGTATTGATGGCTGGTGGGCATGAGTCACCACGCCAAGCATTCTGTATGGTTACTGGGATCAAACTCAGGACCTTGCGTTTGCGAGGCAGGTGCTGGAACCACTGAGCTAAATCTCCAGCCCCTACATATCCATTTTTATAGCAGTACAATTTATTAGTAGCTAGATCTTGGAAACATTATATAGACATCTTTTTTTCTCACTTAAAAACTGTTTAAATCTAGATGACCAAGAATGGCAATTGTCTCATTTCTATGAAGATCCCAGAATTACTGGAAATAATGAAGGTCCTCAGGTATACAGGTTAGCCATTGCTGCATAACCATTTCAAAGCTCTATGCATACAAAGTAAGCATTTATTACAGCTCAGGAGTCTATAGTCAACAGGCTTTCTGATGTGGTCAGGTCTGGCTCATCTCAGATGGGCTCATTCAGGGTCTGGGTAGCTAGGGGTTGACTATTTGGCTATGGATTTACTGGGCTGGGGCAGCTTCTCCTCTATGGCTGATGTTTATCTAGCTACAGGCTGGGACACTGGGGATGACTGAACCATATTAGTCAACTTACAGTGGCTGGGCAGAGTTCCAAGACCTACAGCATCATTTCTGCTGCATCTTATTACAGATCACAAGGCAGCCCAGATTCAAGGAATGGAAAAATACACTCCTCCTTTTGATGGGAGTATGCGAAGTCATACTGTAAAAGGCAGGTATACAGAGAAGTACAGATTTCCAGTTTTCATGTAAATCTAGCATACCAGGAGAACTGTCTCAGCTATTAGGAACTAGTTTATAGCTTATTTATTTCTCCATTCCCTCCTTATTTCTTTATTTTTATGTTTTTTTGAGACAAGGTCTTGCTATGTAGTTCAGGCTGGCCTCAAACTCACCATGTAGCCTAGGTTGACCTTGGACCCGTGGCATTCCTCCTACCTCAGCCTCCCGAGTGCTAGGATTACCAACATGTGCCACCATACTTGGTTTCCTATTCCTTTATAGCTAAGTTCTTTAAGTTCATTAAGAAAAGGATAGGACTCATTCACTGCTACATTTCCTGCATCCAGAAAACTGCCTGGCATAGTGGAGTGTACCAGTCAGTGCTCATTAAAAATAAAAATGAGCCGGACATGGTGGCTCACGCCTGTAATCCCAGCACTCGGGAGGCAGAGGCAGGAGGATTGCTTAGTTCAAGGCTTGCCTGGGCTACATAGTGAGCTCAGGGCCAGCCTGAACTACAAAGCAAGACCCTGTCTCAAAAAAAAAGATGATGTGTGGAGAGGACAGGAGTTAGCTTCTGGGAGGCAGCCATATCTACCTCCCAGAATTATCAGGCTGGAGCACACAGAGGTCTTGGCAGGGAGGGCTTAGTGGAAATGCAGAGCTGATGGGGCCAGGAGAGCACTGCCTGGATGTGAGGGATTCCACAAGGCTGATTCTGAGGGCAGTAGTTCAAAGAATGTTTTACTAAATTAAGTACTAGAGCCAGACTAAGAAGAAAGCCAAGTGGTTTTATTATAAAACTACAGAAGTAGAACATTAGGATAATATCAGTTATATTCTAAGCTGTCTGCACATTTATTTCCCTTGTCAGCAGCTGCTACAGTCTTGCTTAACTCCTGCTCTGCCGGTTGTTAGGTTAGCATTCAGATTCTTTGAGTTGTTTAGATCCAGACTGGAATAGTACTAGGAATCCTGACTCAGTCTCGTGGTAGAACTGACAGTTCTCTGAGTGTCTACTCAGAAGCACACACTCATGAATTGATTCCTTGAACTAACAATATTTAAAAATGCTTGGTACAATACCTTCTGTGAGACTTTGAAAGTGTCTTTTTAAGACACTCTTTTAAAAAATACCATATACTGGGCTGGAGATTTAGCTCAGTGGTTTTGGTGCCTGCCTGGCAAGTGCAAGGTCCCTGGTTTGATCTCCTGTAATCACGTTCAACAATACGAGGCGTGGTGACTCAGGCCCACCGGCAATCAGTACCACATACCACAGTGCTGGGCATGGTGGCTCACGCCTGTAATCCCAGCACTCGGGAGGCAGAGGCAGGAGGATTCCTGAGTTCCAGGCTTGCCTGGGCTACATAGTGAGCTCAGGGCCAGCCTGAACTACAAAGTGAGACCCTGTCAAAAAAAAAAAAGACAATGGAAGGAAAAAATGGAAACAAAGATTTTGTAAATAAGGAGAAAGAAGAGATCAAAGGAGGGGAGAGGAATGTAAAAAAAGAATTAAGATATATCATGTACAAATATCAATTCCCTGATGAGTGTGATCCCTATGTGTATCTATAATGTGCTAATAAAATAAAAAATGTAACATTAAAAACAAAAACATACAAAAATAAAAATGTTTTCAATAAATTCATCAAATTTAAACCAGTGTTGCCAGAGTTTCTCTGCAGTGTCATTATTTGCAGGTATTAGATATAGTCCAAGGAAAATACATTTAATTTTGGCAAGATTTTTAGTTTATTTCCATTCTTGATTTTTCCTTCATCATCATCTTTTACATTGTGGAACAGCTGAACACTTTAATGAAATATACTACCCTTTTTTAGTATATGTGCTGCCGAAGCCAGCACAAAACTACTCTTTTTTAAAAAAAATTAACAAAACATTTCTAAATTCTCCGAGTATGCATTTATATATTTTTTGCTATTGTTGCCTCAGAATGACCTAGACAACTTAGGTGAATTGTTACTGATAATCAAGATAATAAATTTTTCTTTCCTACAGAAAACATGAGGTAGGTGACAATTATCTGTCACGTTCAAATTAAGGGCTCCAAAAGAGCTTGGCACTCACAGACCAAACCACTGCAGCTCCTTACTTTTCTTGTATACATATATATATTTTTTGAGACAGGGTCTCGCTTTGTAGTTCAGGCTGGCCCTGAGCTCACTATGTAGCCTAGGCAAGCCTTGAACTAAGCAATCCTCCTGTCTCTGCCTCCCAAGTGCTGGGATGACAGGCGTGAGCCACCACTCCCGGCACTGTGGTATGTGGTATTGATGGCTGGTGGGCGTGAGTCACCACGCCCAGCATTCTGTGTGGTTACCAGGGATTGAACTCAGGACCACTGAGTTTGTGAGGCAGGCGCTGGAACCACTGAGCCAAATCTCCGGCCCTTGTATACATATTTTAAGCAGCAAAAGTGATTTTTTTTTTTTACAAAAACATAACCTACACAAAGAAATGTGAAAAACCTGAGCTTGTCTTTGAAGGGTCTGAGATTTTATCCTATGGGAAGGTTAATAAGGTAGTCATTTCACAGGTGTGTGTAGCGGATATGATGCCCCTGTTAAAAGGTGGAGAACACAGGGAAGTCTATATAAGTGGAGGCCAGGGGAGGAGAACGTAGCAGCAATGTGTCTCTTCTGCCTCTCACATTCACAGTAACTCCGTAAGTCTAGGGAAGACATAAGAAGCATGTATAAGGTCCTCCAAAGCATAGCCAGTGAGAAAACAAAGAAATAAAACCCCAAAACTTCACCTAAAGCACTATGGTTAGAAAACACAAAAACTCTCTTATTCCCAGTATAGATGCCAGTTGGCAAGTCATCCAAATGCTCCCCTTCCCAGTTCTGTCTTCCTTTTTACCTGATTAACAGAAAATGGGAAATCATTCTCCTATAATACTAGAGTGAGGAGCCTCTGAATTCCAAGAGCCACAGAAGAAAAGATTCAACACAAAAGCATACAATGAGGCCGTATAGAGAAGAACTTTCATCTAACATTAAAAGACAATTAAGATAGGAATGCTGGCAATGCCTGAGGAGCAAAGTGTTACTTACTAAATACATTAATAACTTACCAATAAATAAAAGTCAACATATTAAAAATGGACAGAATATGTGAACGGTTCATACAAAAGAAAATACAAATAACAAGTTCACAGAAATTATGGTAATAGATGAAATACAAAATAAAATGACATTGAAACTTTTTTTGATCTATCAGGCTTTCAAAGGTCAAGAATTGTTAAGCATTCTAACTTGATGAGGCTTTAGAGAAATGAACACTTTCATATATTTATTAAATTTTTATTTTTATTGATACATATTGGCAGTCTACAATGATCACACTCCTTATGGGGAGTCGATACATGTACATAACAATTCTTTTTTCAACTCCTCCCTCTTCTCTTTCTCCTCCCTTCCTCCACCCCTTGGTGCCCTTCCCTTTTACAAAATCTCTGCCTTCCAATGGAGTATTACTCTGCCGTAAAAATGATGAGATTGAATCATTTATACTCCAATGGATGTACCTTCAGGACACACTCATAAGTGAAATAAATAGGTCATAGATATGTAAATATTGTATATTTTCTCTGATATGAGAAACTGAAGTTATAAATGTGTTCTAGAATGCATGACTGATATTGTGAAATAGTAACTATTCAAAGGGCAATGGGGTTTAGGAGTAAATAATGAAGAAAGAAAAAAATTGATGGTAACAAAATGAAACAATGCTTGTGTATATAGGGGTGGGAGGGATGTGGGGGGTAGGGGAGGGGGAAAAATGAGAATTAAATTGTGTCATATACTGGTACAAATTCTCAATGTAGAGTATAACTGTGATGTGTATATATAATGTACCAATAATATGTACCAATAAAAAGAAAAAATCTCTATCTTCCTATTTACTGTTAGCTATTTTTTCCTTTTCTCGTGGGTTTCTCATATAAAAGAAATTATGCAATATTTAAGTTTGTATATTTCATTTATTTCACTTAACATTATGGTCTCCAGGTGCAATCATTTGCTATAAATGATTCAAATTTACCCTTCTTTATGGCAGAAGGGTAGTCATGCTCCACAGTGTATAAAGATATAATTCTTTATCCATTCATTTGTTGATGGATGTATAAGTTGCTCTCAAGATTTAGTTATTATGAACCGTATCTTTTCTCTGGTATGAGAACCTGTAGATGTAAATGAGTTCTAGATGTATGATAGATTTTGTGAAACAGGAAATATTCAAAGGGAATGTGGTAGGGGAAAGTAATGAGGGGAAAGAATAAATATGATTTGAAAAGAAAAAGAAAGCACATGTATATAGGGGGTGGGGGGTTGTGGGGTGGGTAAGGACATGGGTAAAAATGAGAATTAACTCATGTCCTATATTGGTACAAATTCCCTAATGTTGTGTGTGTGTGATTATGAGCTGTATATAAAATGTACCAATAAAGAATTCCATTAAAAAAAGATTTAACTATTATGAGTTGAAGTATTTTCTTATATTACCAAGGGAGTATAACTTGGTATAACTTCTCTGGAAATGAATTTGACAAAAATATGTTAACATTAAAAATGAAAACAATTCTACAATTTGTCTTAGAGATACATTGTTTATAATATCAAAACTTAATTGAAAATATACATTTCAGGTTGGGGATTTAGCTCAGTGGTTTAGAGCCTGCCTTGCAAGTGCAAGGTGCTGAGTTTGATTCCTGGTACCATATATCACAATGCCAGGCATGGTGGCTCATGCTTGTAATCCTAACACTCGGGAAACAGAGTCAGGAGGATTGCTGAGTTCAAGGGTAGCCTGGGCTGCATAGTGAGCTCAAGGCCAGTGTGAACTACAAGGCAAGACCCTGTCTCAAAAAAGAAAGATGAAAGAAAGAAAGAAAGAAAGAAAGAAAGAAAGAAAGAAAGAAAGAAAGAAAGAAAGAAAGAAAGAAAGAAAGAAAAAATATACATGTCTATGAAATTGTGTGTTACAGCCACATAATGGAATAGCCTAGGTGTATTAAATAAAATAAGTTTAATATGGACAGATTTCCAAGGTATGTGGTGAAATTTAAAATCAAAGCACCAATGGTGTATTAAATATGATACTATTTGGGGCCTGAGATTTAGCTCAGTGGTTCCAGCACCTGCCTAGCAAGTGCAAGGTCTTGAGTTCAATCCCTGGTTACCACATACAACAATACCGGGTGTGGTGACTCACACTCACCAGCAATCAGTACCACATACCACTGTGCCGGGTGTGGTGGCTCATGCCTGTAATCCCAGCACTCGGGAGGCAGAGACAGGAGGATTGCTGAGTTTGAGGCTTGCCTGGCCTACATAGTGAGCTCAATTCCAGTCTGAACTACAAAGCGAGACTCTGTCTAAAAAACAAAAAAACCAAAACTAGTATTGTTTACATATATTGCTTATTTTATTTTATTTATTTTAGAGATAGGGTCTCGCTTTGTAGTTCAGGCTGGCCCTGAGCTCACTCTGTAGCTCAGGCAAACCTCGAACTCAGCAATCCTCCTGTCTCTGCCTCCCGAGTGCTGGGATTAGAGGTGTGAGCCACCATGCCCAGCACGGTGGTATGTGGTACTGACTGCTGGTGGGCATGAGTGACCATGCCCTTTATTGTTTTATGTGGTTACTGGGGATCGAACCAGGGACCTTGCACTTGCTAGGCAGGTGCTGGAACACTGAGCTAAGTCTCCAGCCCCATATGTTACTAATTTTAAAGAGCAAAGAAACAAAACAAAAACACAGAAGATCCAGGTGGTGGTCTACTTATAGACTTGTCAGTTCTGTTGATCTTTTAATCAAACAGCAGATATTTCAGAATTACTCAGAACATTCTACATTAGAGTAAAAGATGGAAGTTTTACTAGTTTACTTTATGAAACTAGCATGTCTTTACTATCAAAACTTGAGAAAGACAGCTCAGAGAGAGAAATGATAGTCCAATTTTAAAATTGAGTTAATGTACAAAAATTCTAATTGAAACACCAGCAAATAGTAAATATGACTTCAACAGAAGAGTAATAAGAGACTGCATACTGTAGTGATATATGCATGCTCATGTTTATACTGATGTAATTACAATAACTAGGCTGTGGAAACAACTTGGATGCTATTAGATAACTGGATGAAGAAAAGGTAATGTATATCTATGTATACATATATATTTGTACATAATATATAGTATATTTATGTATAATATATATTTTACCCATAAAGTAGAATTAAATTTTGTCTTTTTCAGGAAAAATGGGTTGGAGATTATAGAGAAATAAGTCAGAAAGTTAACGGCCCAGCATGGTGGTACACAACTGTAATCCTAGTACTTAGAAAGCTGAGGCAGGAAGATTGCTGTAAGTCTAAGCCCCACCTGAGTCACATAGTGAGTTCAAGGCCATCCTGAACTATATCATGAGACCATGTCAAAACAACAACAACAACAGAAAGCTAAGTATCACATTTTCTCTTACACGAGCTCTCTAAAGATAAATTTTTAAAATAATAAATAAATGAGAGATGACAAGAAACTAGTTGGTAGACTTGTAGAGATTGGGAAAAGGATCGGAGAAAGGAAGAGAAAAGAGAAAGGGGATGATGGGAGTGATAATAACCAAAATATATTATATGAATGTAGCAATATACCAAAAAGAATCATATTATTCTGCATTACTAATATGTGCCAACCACAGTAAGAATTTAAAAAATTGGGCAAAGATCTGAACAGATAGCTTACCAAAGAAGATATACAGATGGCAAATAAGCATAGGAAAGATGCTCTATGTTATGTGTTGTCAGGAAAATACATGCTAAAACAACAATGAGAAGCTGCTATCTACTTATCAGAATGGCCACAATCCAGAAGCCTTGCAGTACTAAACGCTGGGAAGAATGTAGATTGAGAGGGACTCAGCATTGCTGATGGGAATGTAAAATGAAACAGCCAATTTGGAAGATAGTTTGATGGCTTCTTACTATGCTATCCAGCAATCATGGATTTTGTTGTTTACCCAAAAGATAGAAAAAGCTATAGCCACATAAAAACCTGTACATAGATTTTTATGCATAATTGTATCTTTTAAATTAGAAAATAAGCAAGCAAATTGTCTTCCATCGACATTTGATTCCTAGATAATACATTTAGTAATTGGATAAACCTCTGGGTATTGGTACCTCTAGACATCGGAATATTATTCATGCTACAAGAAAATAAATGTGTTAAGCCACAAAAACACATGGAATAAACTTAAATGAACCTTGCTAAAGTAAAAAATACTGGTTTGAAAAGCCCTTATACTGTTTTTCCCAATACATAACATGCTGGAAAATGCAGAACTATGGATCCAGTAAAAGATGGTTGCCATGGATTGGTAGAAGGATGGGTATATAGATGGAGCAGAGAGGATTTTTAGAGCAATGAAACTAATCTGTTGGATGCTCGTTTTAGTTATTTTTCTTGTTGCTGAGACAAAATACCTGACACTTTAAGTTAAAGGAGGAAAGGTCTATTTGGCTTCCATTTTTTAGCAGTTTCAGCCCTTGATTGGCTGGCTCCAAGGCAGGTCATATGTGACACAGGCATTGCAAAGGAGAAAGAAGTCATGGCAGGCAGAAGGTAGCAAAGCAAGCAAGCAAAGCAGCAAGGGACTGTAGCAGCTTCTTTCTGCCCCTTTTATATTCTATGTAGACTATGTGGCTTAGGGCAGGTGCCAGACCAAATAGGGGACTAAGATAGTACTCATACACCCTTAATCCCAGAGCTACACCATGACTCAATCACACTCTCTGGATCCAGCAGCCTCTGAAAAAGGTTTGATTACACAAGCCTTTTTTGGGGGGGCATCTAAACACAAGTCATAGCAATACTTAATGGTAGATACCTGTTATTACAAATTTGTCCAAACTCATACCTTGTCTAACAACAAGAGTGAACCCTAATATAAACTAGTGGTTCTAGGTGATAGTGACATGTAAACCTATATTTATCAGTTTTACCATTCTAATGGGAATACTGATAATAGGGGGTTCTTCATGTGTTGAGGCAGGGAATCTATAGCAAATTTCAGTTACTTCCACGGAGTTTTTCTGTGAATCTAAAACTGCTCTAAAACTGTCTATTTAAAAAAATACCTTGCTGTGGCTGGGCGCGGTGGCTCACGCCTATCCCAGCACTTGGAAGGCAGAGACAGGAGGATTGCTGAGTTCGAGGCTTGCCTGGGCTCCATAGTGAGCTCAGGGCCAGCCTGAACTGCAAAGCAAGACCCTGTCTCAAAAAAAAAATAAATAAATAAAAATACCTTGCTGTGGCATCAGATTCAGCATTGCAATTTTTAAAAATAATATCACTTTCTAAGTGATGGTATAATGTCAAAGAATAGCTACAATTTTCTTGAAATGATATGGATGTATTCCTACCTTTTCCAACTACTATGCTAATCTATGTTAGTGAAGATTTTCTTTTATACTTCTGCCAAGATAATATACTGCAGAAGACACAAAGATAAAATGATACTTATTTTTTGTGCCTGATTTGTTTCACCTAATAATGATTTTCAGTTTGTTTCATGTTGTTGTTAATCACAGGATTTCATCCTTTTTTGGCTAAGATTCTACTATGTAGAGGAACTGATTTCCTTTATCTAGTCATCAGTTGATAGCCACTTAGGTTGTTTTCATTTCTTGGCTTTTGATAATAAGTATTATAAGAAACATGAGAGTGCACGTATTTCTTCAAAGTACTGACTTTGTTTCTTTTGGATGCAATAGTGGGATATGATAATTCTATTTTTAATATTTGTTTTCCACGAAGACTGTACTTAATTACATTCCCACCAACAACGTGTGTTCCCTTTTCTCTCTGGATCTTTGCCAACATGACTTCCTCATTTTTAACATCTGTGAAGGAGGAGCTGGGCTAGAAGAGATGCGGGTGCAGTCTGTTCCTTCTCCTCTGGTCCACCCCTCCTTTCACTTCCTGCCTCTGCATTTCCCAAAATTGTTGGAGTTTCTATCACTGCACTCCCAGATCCATTTTTGCTTTTGCTCAGGCCTAGCCTGAGTCTCCGATGTCCAAGCATCCTCCAGGACGTCAGCCATCAAGCTCTCCAGCTCTGGGGTTGCTCTCCTCAATCCCCTCAGCAGGAGAAAACGGGTGATAGAATCTTCAATTTCCTGGCTGGAATGTGGAGTTGGGGAGGACACAGGAAAGGAACAAACTTACTGAAGATCTAATCTGTGATGGAGATTGTTCCAGACCCTTGCCTTATATTACTTCCACCAGCACCTTGATAGGCATTTTAGATGACTGACATTATCACAAAAATAATTTAGACTTTCTGGACCCCTGACAGTGTCTCAGGAGCCTGCAGAAGTCCATGGCATATGCATGATAACTCTTGCTATAAAATAACTAATATTTTGGGGTGATCTTGTATCTAGCACATTGATAAACTCTCTTATTAATTCAAGCAGGCTTTTTAAGAATTCAACTTCTTTTATTTTTATTTTTACTTTTTGAGACAGGGTCTGGCTTTGTAGTTCAGGCTGGCCCTGAGCTCACTATATAACCCAGGCAAGCCTTGAACTCAGCAATCCTCCAGTCTCTGCCTCCCGAGTTCTGGGATTAC
>PVIC010038315.1:0-17667 GCA_004025085.1 Thryonomys swinderianus | reverse complement strand
CTCCCTCCCTCCCTCCCTCCCTTCCTTCCTTCCTTCCTTTCTCTCTTTCTGCCTTCCTGTCTTTTTTCTTCCCTTCTTTCTTTTTTTCATACTTGAACCCAGGATCTTTGCATTGAGC
The DNA here is from genome assembly GCA_004025085.1 of Thryonomys swinderianus. Taxonomy (NCBI): domain Eukaryota; kingdom Metazoa; phylum Chordata; class Mammalia; order Rodentia; family Thryonomyidae; genus Thryonomys; species Thryonomys swinderianus. Next base: position 17,549 of record PVIC010038315.1, on the reverse strand, counting down.
AAAGTTTCCCTAGCTCTTTAATTACTTTTTTTGAACAGGGTCTTGCTGAGTTGCTCAGCCTGGGCTTCAACTTGTGATCTTCCTGCCTCAGCTTTCTATAGTGCTGGGATCACAGATTTGTACCACCATGCCTGGCTAGCACTACACTTTTTTAGTTGCCTCTTTCCTGTTGCAATTTTATGACCCCTCTGTGAGCCTGTGTCTCATTTACAAATGCTGTGCTCCTGTTGGCATTAGCAGAATGTTCACAGTCTTCATGACGGATACCATTTCGTGTACTTGGCAAGCCAGAGAAATTTCCTCTTGGGCAGTACAATGTGTTTTTGATGCTAGAGTATGTAGTTCACCCACAATGGCTACCACTGTCCCAGTACCATAGCAAACCTTCTGGGAGGCCACACGATTACCTCAGCATTGGAGGCAGCTGCCTTCCTAATTGTGGAAGCCACTGGCTTCTGGGAGATTTTCCACTCTCCTGTTAGTCAGCACTGTAGTGGTGTGCTATTTCCCTAGTGGTTCCAGACTTGCTGTTCCCAATCTTACATTCAATCCCCAATTTAGAACTAAGCTACATACTTGGGCTGGGATGTAGCTCAGTGGTGGGGCCCTTGCTAAGCATGAACAAGGCCTAGGGTAGGATTCCCAGCACAACAAGACAAAAAGCAGAAACAGAAATAAGCTGCATACTTAAACACAGGAATTCCACCATGATAAGACATCCCACCGTGGGCTACTTTAAATCTTAAAGCAGTTATTCTTCCTGACCATAGTTGACCATTTCTATAGCATGCCTACCATGAAGGCTTTGTTCTTGCTATTGCCTCTGAAACATTATTTTCCTAGCTCATGCCAAACCTATTATTGTTATGCATATTTCAGCTCGATGGCATCTCTTTAAGGCCTTCTGCTGATGATCCTACATAAAATCATATTCTCAACTGTTTACCCAAGTGACTTCCTATCCCACTAGCTTGATTTACTTACTTCATAGAGCTTATGATGATCCAAAAGTATCTATGTATTTGTCTGCTTACTACCCTCTGTCTTCCTCTTGCCTCCCCTCAGACTAATTCCTATGAAAGGAATGCCAAGTCTCTTTAATTTACCACTTCCTTAGGGTAGTAGTAAGTGACTGTGATGATGATAAATGCATGGCTCCATTCAGTAGCTGCAGAGAGGTGTAGGGGAAGAAGTAGGCCTCTGGAATCAGATGGACTCAGCCTTCTGTTCTTAGGTAGAAATTTTGAGCATGGATAGGCCTGAATTCCAGTTCATCCTTTGCCATTTCCTGGCTGTTCTGGGCAACAATTTAGTCCCTGCTCTTTATGTTTATCAACAGTACATCAAGGCTAGCGAGTTTCGCTATATCACGTGCTGGGATTGGTACCAGACACTGTAACAGGATCTCAACTGTTGGGAATTGACTTCTGTTTCCCCAGGATCTCCAAGGAAAACTGACGACACTGTCTTTTTTTTTTTTGAGATAGGGTCTCGCTTTGTAGTTCAGGCTGGCTCTGAGCTCACTATGTAGCCCAGGCAAGCCTCGAACTCAGCAATCCTCCTGTCTCTGCCTCCCGAGTGCTGGGATTACAGGCGTGAGCCACCATGCCCGGCACTGCACTGCGGTATGTGGTATGTGGTATTGATCGCTGGTGGGCGTGAGTCTCCTTGCCCAGCATTGTATGTGGTTACTGGGGATCGAACTCAGGACCTTGCACTTGTGAGGGAGAACCACTGACCTAACCCTCCGGCCCATGACACTGTCTTTATAACACATTTAGTAGAGAACTCTGGCATCCTTCTGTTTGGTACAACCTGCTTAAGTAGAACTGCTGTGCATTTTACATAAAGCAGTGATGTTTTCAAAATGTGATTATCTTGTAGGCTCCAGATGAGGTTTATAATCTTAAATCCACTGGAAAGAATCCAGTCTTTCAGTGCATGACCTGTTTGATCACCAAGTCTTCTGCCCCGTGTATTCAATTATGTGCTGTAGAATAGAACTGCGTGCACCACACACAGTTCCTCCAGGAGCTGAAGATTACGTTCCTCAGGTGGCACAAGTGACTTGGAAGTACTTGTCAGCAAGTGGCTTTCCTATACGGTACTGTAACCACGCAGTTCACCACAGCATTTTACTCATGAAGCTCTTGTTTGGAATATTAAAAAGAGAATGCAGTGCCGGGCGTGGTGGCTCATGCCTGTAATCCCAGCACTCGGGAGGCAGAGACAGGAGGATTGCTGAGTTCGAGGCTTGCCTGGACTACATAGTGAGCTCAGGGCCAGCCTGAACTACAAAGCAAGACCCTGTCTCAAAAAAAAAAAAAAAAAAGAGAATGCAGCAAGCGATCTTCGTTCCATTGCTTCAAGGACTGATTTTGTGAAGCAGGACCCTGTGGTCTACTCAGGCAAGAGTGCTAGATCCAGGGAATGTTTGAACGCTGTTTTGAATTTGGTCCACATTGTCTGGTGCTGAGTGAACCTAAGTTGGACTGTTATGACAGGAAGTGGGACTCTCCTGCATGGTTTACCTCAGAGATGAGCTGGACTGACTGAACTGGACAGTTCCTCAGGACTTCCAACGTCATTCCACTTACTTTCTCTTTTAGAGTAGGACAGCTAGAAACAGTGGAACCTGGGCTGAGGGAGTTATTTTCTTCCACCCATTTAATTCCACACAGCACCTCCCAACCATTCTTGCTTCCATTATTCTAAGAGAGGCTGAAAGGAACTGAACAAAACCTCAGGAGATCTCGGATGCTGTGAGCAAGAGCACGTGCCTGTCGGCTCTCCCAGCCTGACCTTCAGGCATCTTCACCCTTCTCCTGCCTCATTAAGGGTTCATAAATATGTACTGCATGTCATGCATGTAATTAAGATCAGAGTGAACCCTGGGACAAGCGGGAGTGTTGAGAGTCCTGAGATGACTCAGCACCCTGTCAGTCATTCTTGTCAGTCAGACCTTGAGATTCAGGAGACTCCGCTGGGCAGCGGGGCGTGTCCTTTAACTTCTAAAAGCCTCCTTTCTCAGTGGGGGATGCTGTTGCTGTTTCCGTGTGCTATGATCTACGTGCAATGCTTTTCCTTTTCTGTCACCCCAGCACCATTTTTTTGTCAGTGCCTTATCTTTTGTTGGCACAGACTTGCCCTAAGCACAACTTCCTGTGGTCTTCAGTAAGTGCAGCTGCTTGCCACTTGGCCACCAGGTGTCTGCTTGTAATTCATCGCTCATTGTACACAAGAGCCGGGACTGTTCCTGCCCATCCCACGGTACCCAGGGCACAGTGAGGAAAGGACGGCTGTCTCTCAGACACCATCTTGGGAAAGAAGTGCTGAGGTCTGCTGACTCCCCTTGGGTCAGCAGAATACCTGTGGATTTTGAATGACAGGTTAAAGTCTCTGGATTGTTCTCATTCCGCAAGGCAATGATCCCTGGGGTTACTTTATCCAAGAATGGTCATCAGGAGGACAGAGAGGAACTGTTGAGTCTGCCAGATGGCATGCCAGGTTGACTGTTCAGACACCACAATTGTGTGATGGCCTAGTTCAGTCTCTGATCGGGAGGTGAGAGGGAACAGAGCGGAGGGAGACGTGAGGCTCTCTGAAGCAGGGGTGGCCGCCCTCTGCAGCGCTGTGCCCGGCTTCAGTGTGTCAGGACTTGGGACCTTTTAAAATGTCTTTCAGGAGTTTGCAGACATTGAGACAACTACATGGTGCCATTTTTCTTTGAGCTGAATTTTGCATCCGAGAGACCAGGTTTCCTCGACTTCAGCATTATTGACATGTTGGGCTGGAGAATTTTTTGCTTGGGGAGGCTGCCCCGTGTACTCCAGGGTGCTGAGCTGAGTTCCTGGTCTCTGTCTCTAGATGCCAGCACCACCCTCCAGCCAAACATGCTGATTTTCCCTAGATGCCTCTGGTCCAGGTAAATTTCAACTATAGGAGATTGTTACACTCATTTTTTTGCGGTGACCTTGTGCATGCTAGGTGAGTGCTTTACCATTAAGCTACATCCTAGCTCCTGAGAGGTTATTTTGTGGTTACAAAAAGGTCTTTCTGAGCATACTGCTGCTTCTCCTGACCATCCTGGGATCTTCTGACCTTTGACTTTTCAGAGGAGTAGATGCTTTATTTTCTTGAAGGATAAACTAACAGTAAAAAGGGAAAAGATGAGAATGATTGGTGAATGAATGCATAGATTCCTCTCGTCTCTGCCTTTCTCTCCTTTGCACTTGTTGGTCTTCTAGGAGAGAGATGGGGTGTCCAGGAGGAGAACCCGGCCGGGTTGGAAGAGCTGTGGTTAGCAAGGCCAGTGACGCGCTGGAACGAGGGGTGCTAGGACTTCTGGAATCTCAAATCATCGTGATATTTAAATTCAAGTGTCAGCAGTTTACTGCAAGAAGCATGGAAAATGGTTTTCGGAGGCTGGCTGGGCATCTGCCAGGGCTCTTGGCAAAACTGCAATGTAGGCAAAGATGCTTTTGCCTCCACCTCTCTTTCAGCAGCCTCCCCACCCCCGCTTGCCTCGCTGGGCCCTGCAGACACACAGTTGCCTCATGCTGCCCTCTGGCTGCTCAGAGTCCACCTCACCGGGCTGAGCCATCTGCCTCAGCATTTCCTGCCCCCCTCCACGGCTCCTTCCCTCAATGCTGATTTCAGCTAGTTTGAGGGTAAAGAGGAAAGCATCAGATACTTCACACAAAGGGGAGAATCATCAGCAGGTTTAAACATTCAGGGGATGTCCTGTTAGAACAGAAGCTCATTACTCCTCTTTTAGAAGATGTTTTGGGACAAAGGGTTTTTCATGGTTTATCTAGTTTTCCTGAAATAAACACCGTGGTCTATGTTTTCCAGCCACAGTCTTGCCACTCCTCGATGACACCTTGGAATTCCATAAACTTGCGACTTTACTTAGAGAGAAGCTCCATACCAGGTGATGTGTAAAAAGATACAAATTTCTTGGCCGGGCACATAAAGATTTTCCTACAACCTGGCTTTCTAATCTATACTACTGTCTGTATTCACCCAAATAATGGTAGGAAAGATCAATGCAGTCCTAGCTCCTCTCAATGCAGAGTCCAGTGGGAGGTACACGCAAGAAAGCAGAGAAAATATGGTACCATCCATCATTCCAGGTAGGCACAGGAGGCTTGGAAACGCCTTGACTGTGGAACTCACCCGGAGGGCAGTTCCTGGCCCACGGAGGACGTATCATGTCTTTGTTCTTTCCAGCCCACCTGCCTCCGCTTGGTGTGCTTTGACATCTCTCTGTAGATGTGGCAGTCTATCTCTTTGGAATCCCTTTTCATTATCTGCCTGAAAATCTCTTAATATCCTTTCTGATCCAGCTTAAGTGAGGAGAATTTCTCTGATCATACTTTGCTCTCCTCTGCTTCCCTGTGTTCCCTCTGCCTCCTCGCCAAATTAAATCGTGCTCTTTCTTGATGTACTTATGCAACACCTCTATGGAAATAAATATCTCATCAATTTGTGATGAGTTTTATGCATCGATCTATCTCATTAAACTTTTCTCAAGCTGAAGCGACAGTGTATTTTGGTTGTTTTTAAACCCCCAGCTCCTAGCACTGAACCTGGCACTCAGAAGTGCTCAGTGAATATCCCTGAATGAATGAATGAACCCATTCACACTAATGACTGACACCAGGGTGCCTCCTATATTCCGCCTTATATTAGATTGTGGGATTCATCAGATGTTCACAGGACGTCTATGTCCGGTGCAAAATGAAAACTTGTGTAAGCACAGCCAGACTGAGAAATGGCCTTTCAGTGGATATCATCTACTTGAATTGAGGATGTCACTAAGATGAAGACTCAAAGTCCTGTATTTGACCTGAAATTATTGGGGTCTTCTTCCAAGCAGCCACCTGTCTTAACCTTTCAGGCCTAATATTCTAGCTATCAAATATCTGGCCCCAACCCATGAAGTTGAGTTAAGACATTGCTTGGCAGACATGGTCTTAAATCTAGCTGCAGGAAGCTATTCGCTGTACTGGACAGTATCTTGTGAAGGACCCCCGTGGATATTTCCCTCGATATACTGAGGCTGTGGGCTTACTTGGACGCTACCCACATTTGAAGAAAAACAGTTAATACGTGTGTGCCTTGCTGGGGGTATCTGCTCATAAGCTCATGTTTGTTGCTGTTAACATGGATGAGTTAAAAATCCTGCCAGGCTACTCAGAAGGTGGGCACTCGGCCCTGCTTTGTGTGGAAAGGAACCATCCGCTGGCCAGTGTTTAGTCAGAACTCTGCCTTTGGAAAAGCTGAATTACCGGATGCATGGCCACCGCCTCCAGGGTGGTGCAGCCTGGAGTGGCGGGGCCCTGGCATCAGCCAGGTCCCTCCCCCAGGCTCCGATGGTCCTTTTTTCCCTCCTCTGCTGCCCGCAGCAATGCAGGGCTGGCCTCCCTCTCATCTTCCCTCCTCCTTTCTCTTTCTTCTCTTTTTCTCCCTTATAGTTGTCCAGCAGTTAATATCTATGCATATACTAGGTGGATGACTTGTTCAACAGATGTATTTTTAACCTTCCTTCAATTTTCTTAAATACAAATTCAGCTAAATTTCAGAAAACTGTCAACTCTAGGATCTCCTTTGATTTGACTTCTTGTCTCATTCCCTAACCTCTCCGTGTGTGTAGTGAATCCGTGATCACTACCTTTAACCCACATTTTAAATTCCTGTATAACAACTCCTTTTCATCACCTTCGTTGACACTTTAGGCATTTTGTCTTTTCTAGTTCCTTTCCATGTAGTCCTGGGAAGTACAGCAAAAAGCAGTGACATCTTATATATATCTGGAGAAAGCCTGGAACAGTTAGGAAATTGATTCCATCCTGCTGCTGCAGATTCTCACTTTCTTCAACTGCATGATGCAGGAAGAAAGCTGATGCAGTTATGTAATTGGGTGGTATAGGCCAGGGCCAGCAAACGTCAGTCTGTAGGACAACGCTGGCCTGCCTCCTCCTCTTGTAAATAAAGTTTTATTGACAGATGGCCCACCATTAGTTTACTTGTTATCTCAGAATGCCTTCATGGTATAATGGCAATAGCGCATAGCTACTATGGAGTCTGTATGACCCTGCAACAACTTCTGGCCCCCTATAGAAAATGTTTGCTGATAGCTGGCCTAGCTCGTCAACTGTGTCAAAATATCTTACTTCTTCATAGAGACCCTGTCTGGTGCAGAGCAGGAATTTGAGAAATGTGGTAGGAAAAAAAGATCCTTAGGCCAGTGTTAACTTTCTAGCATCGAGGATAACTGTTTTTCAGTGAGCCCAGAATATATAAGGCCTTGAGTTACAACCATCAGCCTCAGGTATTATAGAAGGTGTAGTTAAGTCTCTGTTGGCTGCAATGCTATAGTTTGTCCTCCTAAGGTTCATATGCTGAGTTACTAGTTATTGCTGGGACCACGTGGGTTGGTAAAACCTTCCAAGAGGTGGGGCTCAGTCAAAGGTAATTAGGTCACAGAGCATGAAGCTCAGAAAGATTAATGCTACCCCTGGAGAGAGTCTCAAGACTGGGTTTTTGTTTATCCTCACTCTGACATCTTCATACTTAAGGGATTCTTGGCTAAAGGACATGCAGATTCAGGGATCTGCATTATGTCTCTATTGCCACAGGGACTCACCTTGTGAGTTCAGATGCTTTGGGGCATATTCACTTTCCTTTTTCTAGAGTGAAGGGCTCTAATCTTCATGATCCACCTTCAAAGTATAGGTTTTCATTTATTCTTCAACTAAGCAGGCTCTCCTCTCTCAATTCATGTATGTCTTCTTTAAGGGGAGTGGCTGAGGACCTTGACATGTTCCAGGCACAGGTATGCCACAGCTTTGGGTCAGGTAAAGCAAGCCTTGGTATTTTGCTTTTAATACTTTTCTAGAAGATACCATGTTTAACGTCATTTTGGATTGTTACACTAAATGCAGGTGTCTATAGTATTCAACCTATAGCAACAGGTTCGTATAGTATCCCTTACCTGTAGTAGACTGCAGCTGGCCAGGGTATGGAGTATTACTACTTTCTAAAGACTAATTTATCCCAACCATGTCCATGGTAAACTTTATCTGCTACTTTCCTGCTGGTGCATACAAACTCTTTCAGAAGCCCCTTGCTATTGTATTACTCTTTAACCTTGTCACAGACTTTTTATTTTTATTTTTATTTTTTTTTTGAGACAGGGTCTCGCTTTGTAGTTCAGGCTAGCTCTGAGCTCACTATGTAGCCCAGGCAAGCCTCGAACTCAGCAATCCTCCTGTCTCTGCCTCCCGAGTGCTGGGATTACGGGCATGAGACACCATGCCTGGCCAGACTTTTTATTTTTGGGGAGTACTGGGAATCAAACTCAGGACTTTGTGCTTGCTAGACAGGTGCAGTGCCACTGAGCTACATCTCTGGCCCTCCCACAGACTTTAGATTCTCCTCTTAATCTCATGGACTCCCATTTTTATACATCACTTTTGCTATTTTAAAGATGGACAAGTTCCCAAGTGTAGCTTTTAGAAAACATACTGACTTATCTCTATTCACAGGGACAAATACTTTTATATTTCCTCCCTGCTGATAAATTAGCTCCTACTAATCCCAACAACCATATGGAAACTCAACTTTTCTCCCTCAAGTCCAAATTTGGGGGAAGTAGTTTAGAGCTTTTTTGAGAAAGCTTTGAGAAGTTTAAATATATCACATCTTTTCATTTCCACAGGAGTGCCTCAAGTAGGGCCGATAGAGTAGAAAAAACCAGGTTTTGGAGTCCTGCAGACACAGGCTGACCCAAAAGTGCTCTATTAAAGACATAGTGACATCAGGGATTGAAAATGGCCAGCATGGGCCAGGTACTAAATTTAATTACAGACAAGATACTAGCAAATACAGAAAAGGCTAAAGAAAAATGAGATTCTCCTAGGTAATGTTGGGTTCATTTTTGTGAAAGGTGATGAAGGATGTTATCCAGTGTCATAGACTATTACTAGCTTCAAAACGGGGAGCCTCCTCGGAGATGGGAATTCTCCAGCCAGCTGGGGAGACTCCTTTCAGGGGCTGGTTATGTTTTTCATCATTACAGAAAGCCCCAGTTCAATCCTTTTAGGGCCCATATTACTGGGTATCAGTGGTTGTCACCTGGATATCATACCAGGAGGGGTCTGTCCAGTCTTTCACTGCCTCCGAAATCTGGGTAAGTCACCATAAATCTCCTCCCTGGGATCCTCCAGTCTGGGATGTGTGTTTCTCTGGTCACCTGTCCTCCTCTGCCACTGTCCCCGGTGACCCTGGGCTTTCTGCTCTACATATTTTCCCATCATGATTCCCTTTTCTGCTCCTTTTCTCTGTGCTTTCAGGAATCCCTTACAATTGGACAAAAATCCCTTTGCTTCTTATCCTATTATTAAGGCACTTTCTCATTTTTTGATTTAATTAGCTTGACTTTCAGAAAGACACCAGTTCCGTGGAACTTACATATTCTGTGCCTTTGTAGTTCTGAGAAATATTTTCACTTTCATTGATGCTATTTATCTCATTCTAATCAGTGTTTTCCACTCTTGCACAAAAGGTACTGTCTTATTTATTATTTACTTATTTATTTAGCAATACTGGGGATTGAACCTTGGGTCTTTACACTGAGCTTCACTCCATGTCATTTTTATTTTGGGGCAGAGTCTTGCTAATTGCCCAGGCTGTACTCGAACTTGCAATTCTCTGGGCTCAGCCTTCCACCCTGCTAGGATTACAGGCAGGCAGCACTACCCCCAGTCCAAACCCTGTCGTCTTAGAGTTTCAGTCATCATACTCAAAGTCTTTCTGACTATCCTCTCCTGTCATTTGTCTTGAGAACTTTCACTATTTGTATCGGCAAATACAGGAAGCCTAGCATCATGCTCATCCTTGACTCCCACGTACCATAGAAGCCATTTTGTTAGCAGTCCCTGGACTTTCTTATTACTCTAAATGACTGTGCTTCCTAATTCTGAATACTGCTTTCCACTCTCTGACCAAATCTTACCATCACGACTCTCAAGATCTTTAAATTCTCATTGTGCTTGAGGCTCAGGCCAGATACCTAGTCTTTACCTCTCTTCCAGGCACTTCTCAACATTATATGTTCACTTTCCCCTCTCTGTGCCTAATTCAAAGTCTCACGGTGCCTATGGGTGGTCCTAAGCAGACTTGTGGCATGTGCCAAGTCAGTGATAGCTCTCATTTTCCCTTGTGGTGATTATAAAACATTTCACTTCTTTTCAAAGCCCTACTTGGTTGATTCTTTCTCTGTCCTTCCTTGCCTGCCCAATACATACACAACCTTGCTGTTCTTCCCTGTTAATGTTTTGTCTTACTGTTTATTTTTTTGTTGTTGTTGATTTGCTCTTAAGTTACTGTAATTTTTTTGTACTTCACAATGAAATAAAAATTATTGGCAAAAAAAATCAAGAGACTCTCTAAGACTCTAAATGAATAGATTCTTCTAAATCCTCACCTCATTGAACTTTTTCTCTTGCATTTGATACTGCTGGCTACTCAAAACCCAGAATTCTACTATGGTTCCCTCTTCTCTCTCTTTTTTTTTTTTTTTTTTTTGAGACAGGGTCTTGCTTTGTAGTTCAGGCTGGCTCTGAGCTCACTATGTAGCCCAGGCAAGCCTGGAACTCAGCAATCCTCCTGCCTCTGCCTCCCGAGTGCTGGGATTACAGGCGTGAGCCACCGTGCCCGGCACTGTGGTATGCGGTATTGATTGTTGGTGGGTGTGAGTCTCCACGCCCAGCATTGTATTTGTTTACCAGGGATTGAACTCAGGACCTTGCACTTGCGAGGCAGGTGCTGGAACCACTGAGCTAACCCTCTGGCCCTCCCTCTTCTCTCTTGATCTCCAATGCTACATCTCTAGTCCAGCCTCTTTTATTGAGCCCCTGAGTTCTCTATATAAAATAGCTTTGTTAGCCAGGTATGGTGCCACATGCCTGTAATCCCTGGAAGGCTGAGGCAGGAGGAGTACAAATATGAGAGCTTAGTGGACAACTTAGTCATTAAAAATGATCTGTCTCAAAAAGGGGGGAGGCTGGGTATAGATAGAGCTCAATATGGAGCTTTGTGTTTGTTCCTCAGCAACACAAAATAGCCTTCTTCATAATTTTCTTAGATTACTACAGGACCTCAAATTGATTCCACTTCCAATGGAACAACCCCTCACAAGCCCCTCCCATGTTCCCTATCTCAGTAAGTGACACTGTCCTTTAGACTGTGGCAGAAACTTTGGGGTGATCTCCAACTCCTCCATTTGAAATCTCCATCCATTTCTGCCTGGATCCTTTTGACTTCACTTCCTCAAGTATCATGCTGCTCACTTACACTATTCCAGCTGTATAGTTTTAGTGATACTATCTCATTTTCCCCTCCCTTTTCAAGCTCTCTTGTTGACCTTCTGTGTTTTCGTGTGAGAGTTCTGAATACAACATATATCTCATCATGGAGCTAGCCTGACCATAGAGTATAAGTCCTCCATGATCTAGTCGGCTGCTTCTTTCTTCAGACCTGTCTGCTCTGCTTCCTGCCTCTTGCCTCTTACTCTATAGTCAGTCATACGAAATGATCTGCAGTTTCAGGAACTTTCCATACCATGTCTCAGTTTAGAATGCCATTTTTCTTTCTTCACACCCTCTGCTCCCATCTGCCTAGCAAACATCTGCTCATATTTCAGGGCTCAGCTCAACCTTCCTTTTCCTTGCAAGGCCTCATGTATTGAATCTCTCCTCCCACCAAGGTGGAACTGACTGCTTTCTTCTTTAGGCTTTATCTCTAAATAAACTGTTAATATCGCTTTGCTTCTTTTGGACTGTAAGCTTCTTGAAAAGAAGTATCTTGGTCATGTGCATATGTACTTTGGTTTATAGCTTATACTAGCAGCAAAATAAGTATCTATTGAATAAAGAATGAATAAAAGTGGAGCCCAACCTGTGCGCAGGTGCTAAGTGAATATGATGACAAATGTTGATCACAACAGTGTGTGAATCATCACAAAGGCCTGTTCCAGGCAGCTCTGTTATTTGTCAACCCAGTAAGTCTTAGTTTGTATTAGCAAGTGAGTCAGGTGGGGAGCTCTTATAATGTGGGCTGACTTTCAGGGACTAGAATGGGGACAATGGTGCCCACTATTGGCTTGCTTCCTTAGCAGTTTGTGAAAACAAACTCCCCAAGAAGCGATTCCCCTCTTGCCCTAAAGTTGGCACTGACTCAAGTTTTTCTTTTCTTTGGCCAGGCAGCACTCCCCACGCTCTAGCTGTTAGGCATCAGTGTACTCTGAATCCATTAGGGAGGGTCAGTCTGGAATACTAAACAGATGCACTGCCCTGAGTTTCCAGTGCTGGAGCCCAGCAATTGAAACGCATAACGATCGCCATCTTCTCTGCTCTGCTGTTGAAGTGTCACCGTAAGTGGGCATATGTTAGAGGCTGGCTTCTTGAGCTATCCTCATTTCTACACCTAGAGTGAGGGACAATTAATTTGAGACAGAGAAGTAATTCAAGAGAGCATGTTTACATGCACACATGCCCATGTGCACAGACACACACACACACACACACACACACGGTTCTTGTTTCTAGTCACTATCACAGAGACAACACGGATACCAAACAGCAAGGGATTTGTTTTTATAATGAATCTTTGTACTAAACCCCTCAATCAGAGCAAAACAATAAAACTCTACTAGCCCAGATTACCTATTAATTTCAGATGGAAAAGTCCTAGGTATTAAGAAAAAAAAAACCCACCCAAAACAAAACAGAAAGCTCTGACCTATGTCTGAGATAGATTGGATAGTTATTTTGAAGTGAATAGAAATGGTTAGATCATATTAAGTTGTCATGGTAAAAAGTAAGTTTTGGACATTCAGTGTTCACAGTACTATCTAAACTTGTAAAAATCTTCAGAGAGGCAGAGAAGACTAAATTTAGATCCTCATTTAATGCATTCAGCAGCATGATTCATTTTTCTCCTGTCTCGGTAGAGCCTGGAGAACCTGAATATATAGGAGGCAGCACACGGATGCCCTGTAAATAAACAGACTCCTCCTTCATAGACGCTGTCGCAAGTGGCGGACATCCACTTGCCCACCGCCACAGGTACCTTTCCAGGCACCAAACCAGAACCAAATTTCTAAGCTGGTGAGAATCCAGCTGACTGTAACTCTGTTCCAGCTCTGCCATCGCCACACATGGGGTTTTATTCTGCTGCTTCTCTGCTTTCAGTGACTTTTCCCCTCGAGCCCCGGTGGAACCCTGACCAGTGCTTGGAGGCCACGCAACACCCTCATGAAGCCACCTAGAACAGTGTCACTGTTTGCTATATGCATAGTTAATAAGCTTCAGGCCAAGTCACATCACGACAGGCTCACACTGGGCCTTAGCTAATGTTATATATGGAATAAGTACTGGAAAATGATTTTGGGCTATTTGAACAAAATAAAAAGCAAATACCAACCAACCAAGAAACAAAAGTGAATTCAATTCCCAGGAATGAAATCAGTGTGAGACACATTGGCTGGAACACAGTGGACCATCCTGTACCCCCTCTTGTTATCTTCTGTTTCCAATCATGCGCATGTACTGTGCTTCCGACACCTAGGTGGACATTTTAACCTTCACAGATAAATGAGATTAAAGGCCGGCTGTTTTTTCTGTTAGTCCAACATGGGTTAGCGGGGGAAGGCCCTTATTTTGTGAATTTTATGCGACTCCGTTCTTTTTTCTTTTGATTTTAGTTTTGAAGCACATTTGGAAAGTAATCTCACATGTCTCCTTCGACCTTCTTGATAGTTTCTGCGTTTGGGGCAGATGTCAGGGCGAAAGGTGAAATGTACGTTAGAAACCTTAGTCACACTGCCTCCCAGAAGTGAGGATGCTAAAGCTGTCCTCCCTTCTGAGTGCAGAACTGGTGTTAACAACCCGTCCCAAGCGCCCCACTGCTCATCCTGATTAGGAAAGATAATTTCCCCAGACATGAAATGGGTCTAGCAAATTCTGAAGTCGAAAATGCAAAGAAATAGCTATGGAGCGCGTGCGCGGTCGCAATGAGTCACTCTGAGGAGGTGTGTGCTGAGCAGGACTGGGAGAAGCCCAGACAGGGGACATCCACGGGAGGGGACTGGTAGGCTCTGGGCGGGGCCGGGGGTCCCGTGGATATGAGATCCGATCAGCCTGAACACATGCTTCACACGCCAACCTGGACACGGCACAGAGAAGAGGCAAGACACCGAGGGCAGCGGAAATGACTTGTACCTTTCTCAAACAGCTTTGTGCGTGCTGGGCCTCAAAGGTGGCTGTTAAAACCAGGCGGGGCAGTCATCTGGTCCTGAAGGGCCCACCCCGGGCAGAGCATGAAACCAACTCTTTCAGAGGACAGTGATGTCCAGTGGCCATGGCCAAATGCAGTGACAGATTTAGAGGTGGCCTTCTATATCCATTTGAGAAAGGACCAATACTCTTTAGCACTCGAGGCAGAAAACTGGCTGATTTAGCTTAGAACAGTTAGTTGGCTGCTGCTGCGGCCAATCTCAGAAGGGTCACAGGGAAGGGGAGGGGGTGGGGGAAGGGCCTCGAAAAGGCTACATCCACCCAGGGCTGGGTCAGTGACAGGTGGGGCTTCGGGGTAGAAATTTGTTCTCACACACACGTAGAGCACCACAGATCTGATGCACAGTGAGGGGGGAGCTGTTTTCATACTTCACTCACACAAGACACCTCTCTTCCTTCTCCGGGGGCGGGGAGGGTTTTTCAAGTTCTAAACTACAATCAGCCCTTCTTTGAAAATAGCAATAATAAATCCTCTGATTCAGCCAGATGGTGGTTTTTGTTGCACTAGGCTCAGTTCGTAGTACAACATCAATAAATGGCCACGTGTAGAGGGACAGACAGAATCCCATCTATAAAACACATCTTTGCCTCCCTTTTCTCATCTATTTTTGTTAAAGAAAAAAAAAAACAACACAAACCGTGAGGGCTTCATCTCATTTTGGGGAAGAAAGGAAAGCTCCCAGAGGCAACATAGTGGAACTAAGTGGAAAAGCAACTTCTGGGGTGTGTGGGGGTGGGGTGGGGTGGGGTGGGGGGAACAGCACATTGAATCTCTGAGGAGAATGCTAGGTGGGCTTTTAAGCCTTGTTTTATCTTTAGGGATCCTTTGAATGGGAGGCTCTCAAAGGGATTTTCCCACCTGTGGGCAGCTGGTGAAGGCTTCACATTGTCAGCAAAGACGCTATATCAGGGGCAAGAGCTGGGGGTGGTAGCCCAGGTTTGTAATCCCAGCACACCGGGCACCTGAGGCAGGAGGACTACAAGTTAGAGCCCTACCACCAACAAACAAAACAGAATAAAATCAGTGAAAGGCTGAAATTCCTACTCAATGAACTGGGTAACTAGTGAGAAGCAAGTATTTGTTCCAACTGAGGGTTCCAAAAAGCCTTCCTCGCCTCGGATAATACATTTGAAGAAGGAGAGGGTATTTGTTTAAAATCTCTCGTGGTGGGGAAAATGGCGCCTGTGTGCCCTGTTGTCAGTAGACACAGCTCTTTGGAGGCCTGAAGACCGTCAGGCATTTAGTCTCTGCCTTCTGGGTCTCAGTCACCTTGGGATGGGCAGGGGAAGGGGTTGCTGACTAGTCTCTGCTCCTGCTCTTAATGAACTGTGTACCTGGTTATATAACCCTGGGCCATGTCCACAGTCCAGGGCTGAGACGGCTGGCCTGTCAGCAAAAAATGTATGAAAAATGTTAATTCAACAGTGTTGGAGGCCTATTATTTCCAGAACTGAACTCCTCAGGGAAAAAAAAAAAAAAAAAAAAAACCCCGAGTTGCCCCAGGGATTCAGCTCCTCCCTACTGAAAGCTGTTTCTTTCCTGGTGCTTTCTTCCCAAGTAATTTCCCAGTGCCTGGTGCGCTCTGACATTTGGTCCAAATAAAATCTTGGAACAGACTCCCAAGCTACAGCTATCTTCAGATTCCACCCAAAACGAGTGTTTAACCTGGAGAATCATCGTCTGTTAGGGTTTGAATAAATGAGCCCGAACAGGGGCCTGCTGGCTCTCAGTCCCCACACTGAAATACTTCATGATATAGATATGATTTTCTGTCCTAGCATTCATGGCAAGTAACTCAGTCTATGACCTAAGGCATTTTCCGAACTTCCAGGCAATGAATACTACCTTCCTATGAGTCTCAACAGCACATAATTTAAGACAGTGGGAAAGGGAATTGGAGAATAGTTTCCAGTGCAAAGAAAATACCATACAGATGTTTGCCCTTAACTCTTAAATTCTGATGGTAAAATTGAAAATTGTTTTATTTGTTACAAAGTCAGACTCAAGGAATTTATTTTCTAGTGGCTGTGGGCTGAGGTCTGGAGTGGCAGTGGGGAGTTGTGACACAATATATTCCTTATCCTGAAATGTCCAATACGTGGCCCTAGGACTTGGATTCGCAAAAATTTAGATCTTTTAAAATAGTTCACTTTGGGGTCAAATTTGGCATACTAGATGTCAATTTGTGTCACAGAAAGGCATAGGTGAAGATACACCCAAGAATTACTTTGCTAAAATTGTATATTTACCTTCTGTAATTTTTTTTCCATTGAGATACCAAGCTAGGAATCGGTCCCCTATCTTGAGCCATTTATTGAGAACAAAGAAATGAACTTGGAAAAGACATGACCCAATTGAAGTTAAATACCTGACTTTGGTGTATGAGAATCATAAACTTGCTTACGGTCTATCTGGTCTGCAAACACTTCCCCATAAATCATCCAGTAGGGCATGTAGAAGATGTTCTTGGCTAGTTTCCACGATGGCTCCTCATTGGGAAAGAGGATGGCTTGCCGGGCAACTCCAAAGCTCATCAGCACCACCAGCATGATGATGACAAAGTACATCATGTCTATCATCTGGAAGGGGGGAGAACAGAAGGAGAAACAAAGGAAACCATGTGACCGAGCTTTCCTGGGAAGGGTAATACTGATGGTAACCTGTGAAGGGAGTTCACTGTCTAGACTGCTGATAAGAGATGTTTAGATAGGGAGCTGTGTCCAGAGAAGAGGACACTTGGTCCACTGAGGTCAGTGTCTGCATAATCTTATTAGTAACACAAAATCTTTATTATTTCAAAAAGTAGAACCCCTCCAATTTTCATCACTGTCTGTGGCACATAGACATAAAACACTAAGTGAATCATAGGCTGGCAAAATCAAGTGTCTTCCTTGGGCCTCTTCTTAAAACTGAAATTTAGATTATTGAATTATTTCAAGAATTAATGCAGGGCCGGAGGGTTAGCTCAGTGGTTCCGGCGCCTGCCTCGCAAGCTCAAGGACCTGAGTTCGATCCCCGGTAACCACGTATAATGCTGGGCATGGAGACACGCCCACCAACAATCAACACCACATACTAAAATGCCGGGTGTGGTGGCTCATGCCTGTAATCCCAGCACTCGGGAGGCAGAGACAGGAGGATTGCTGAGTTCGCGGAGGCTTGCCTGGGCACCATAGTGAGCTCAG
>PVIC010038313.1:0-17651 GCA_004025085.1 Thryonomys swinderianus | reverse complement strand
AAGTAAGCTAATCCAAGATTTCAAGGAGTTAATCCAAGGAGGAACCTAATACAATCATGGAAAAATGTACAGTGGCATCCCAGGTTTGCTCATTTTCATGAAGAGTGCACCAATGAGTATGTTAATTTCAAAGAGGTGCCTTGTGTCATTATTTTAAGAAAAATCTCAGGCTGAACAAAGCCTGTGTTCATTTCTGGGATCTGTTAGCAATGCCTGCCATGGAAGCCAAAGGGACTGACAGCATAAATATGCCATTCTTACTCTGGAAAGATCAATTTTACTGAAAAAAAACTTTCTCTTCAAGTGCTTGCTCTCTTTTCTATCAATTTCATTAAACATAACTGAAAGGTTACAGAAGCCCAAAAGTGGTCAAAGATTCTCTGACCCAAGCAAATTCTGGTCCCTGGCCACCTATGAGCTCAGCTTTCCAATCTCCTAATAGGAACCTTATGGCTGGAACAGCTGGGTGTCAGCAGGTCTTCTTTGAGCAGCTGTTTGCAGTAACCTATAGTTGTCATGAAAACCAGGCTCTGGGGAACACTGGTCTGATAGATTTATTAGACAGAGGTAGGATATACCCTTTTGTCACTCAATTATTTGGGGATATGTAACCACAGATCCAGGGAGGAGTTGAAAACATTTTGGAGATTGGTCATTATGTAGACTAAGAGAATCCTAGCAAAGTTTTATCCCATAGTATCAGTTCTCAGTTTGCTCCTGGAAAACCCTAGTCAACCTAGGTCCCTGAGAAACAGGATGTGCGGGGGCTGGCAGTGAAATGACATTCAGGGTGCATCTGCTCTCTGGTCTCTATGACCTTCAGGTTTTCTGGTTCCTTGGTTTCCCAGCTGGAAAGGACTTCGGACTTGAGCTCTTTTATGTTACAAATGAGTCCGTAAGAAGATGGAATTTGTTGACAGTAAGTGACAAAACTGGGGCCACACCCTACCCCCCAAGAATCTTGTTCTCTTTCCTTTACACATTCATATATCGCACACTTACTAACTCTTCAGAAGCAGAGTAAATTTATTCAAATTCCTCCTTGTAAAAAGACCTTTGGATGGCTTCTAGGAAAGAGATAGAACAAACTCCTTAACAGGACTTAACAAAAGTCATCACGATCTGACCCTTAGTTAACTCTTTAATCTTTCGACTTTTCTTTTACTTTCACCTTGAACTCCTCAGTGCAATGCTATATTTTTATAATCCTTACTAAAATATATTCCCTTACTTCACTCTTTCTCTTTTTTTCTCACTTCCTTCTCATAAAAACACCCTTGCTCTTTCTCCTAAAAGACTCCTAAATGTGGACTATAAGCATTCACCACTGTTTGCCACCAGGGATTCTTCTTAAGCTACTGTTTAGATCGGCTCCTCTAGCTGTCTGCATTGGAAACGTGTTGAGTGAATCCCTGATCCAGCAACACTGACAATGCCTGAGAGTATGTCCCAGCTGTAGAATCTAAAACTCCATCCCCTGTCGTTAAGTCAAAGCTTTGAAGAAGGTCCCTGGTAGATTCTCATACATATTAACACTTGAGAAGCACTGCTCCAAAACATCTTTCCATCTTCCTTCTTCTAGCATGTGTCCTATTTCATATTCCATTGTAACAATTTGCTGATGTGCCTTTCCTCTCTAGATGATGATCTGTGTGTGGGTCTGGACCTGTCTTCTTCCTTTCCTTATTTCTGGTCCCCAGCGTAAGGTCTGGCACAGAGTCAGGGAATGAAGTAAGGCTTCTTCAGTTGTCCTAATATTTGAAAGGACATTTCATTTTTTTCCAGGTTACTACATGGCCTTAGATTTCACAGAATTCAACTGTTTCCAACTGTGGTCTACAGAAACTTGAGAGCTTAGACAGACCTAAGGAATCCTTGAGGTTCAAAGGGAGAGGGGTGCATAGAAGAGACCCAGCAGGTGGGGTTTGAGGTACTCACTCATGCATTTATTTAGCAGAATGACTGTTCCTTTGGTTTGTACATTTATGGATTTCTTCCATTAGCCAGTTATTACACAAGTAATTATTTAGCACCTACATTCAAAACTAGTAACCAGCAACTGTAACCAGCAGTGCAAAATGGAATTTTAAATGTTAGAAGTTTTTTATTTTATAAATAAATGCCAATGGGAAGAAAACAATAATAAAAATGGGTTAAGTATGTACACCAAGCCTCCTCAATTAATGCAACCATTGTGCACTGCAAACATGTACTAATAAACATGATTAGAACATAACAGATCACTAATCACGTGCACATTATAGTGGGAAGAGAGGTGACACATGAGTATATTCATAAGCAAGTGACACTAAAACTAGTAAGTTTGATGAGAGAATTGAAATATGAGCATCGCATGAATGATGGGGAGACGGTTTAGAGAAGCCTCAGAGAAGGTGGCAATGGTTCTAAGATTTCAAGTTCTATGTCACATATACTTAGGAAAAAATAACTCCACTGATAAAACAACGAGCTGCATTAGTTCATCTGGATTCTCTTCTAGACAAGATTGAAGGCCAGACAAGGGCAGTGCATAGTTGCACAGTGAGTTTATTAGCAGTATCAAGATGGCCTAGGATGCTATCTTTTGGATTCTTGCTGACATGCCAATGTGGGATGTTGGGGTGACCCCAGCTTCCTTCTGGGAAGCTAGAAAGGCTAGGGAAGGAGAAAAGTGTGTGACATGGGCCAGGATTAGTGGACGGTGGCTGAGTGCTGGCTGATGGGAGATTGGTGGGCTATCACAATCCATTACCCAGTAGGTTGCTCTGTCACTTTGGGCAGCCAGGAGGCATTTCTGGAAGACTTATATCTGAGTGGTCATAAAGGATCCTAGCAAGTTGCAAAGACAATGTCAGGAATGGAGCTCCAGTTTAACTTGCACCCAAATTCCCTGAAGCCTGTGGGAAAGCCCAATAAAATGGAATGCCTTATTGGCTCATGGGCAAGATGGCAGCCAAGACGACTAACAAAACCACTTTCATCTCGGGCTCTGTGCTTCTGCCTGCCAGTCCACTTCTTTTAGCTTCTATCTAAAGAACCTTCCTTTCATGTGAAAGGGAGAGAGTTAAAGCCCAGGATCCAACAGGACTGATAAGGTATGCTCCAGGGGAGATCTCTTTTATGGTTTGACTAATCTCTCATTTCATCTCATCTCATCCCTGAGGGCCTCAAATTCTTACAAGGTCATTGCGAGTGTTTTAAAGGTTGAGAGTAAGAGCCCAAGGTAGAACCAACTTCCAGGCCAAAATGAGCATTTTGGGGGAAGTTGACACAACCCCCTAGGCCACCCCCTCCTCATCACCCAAAATATTGGTTGAGTGTCCTACAGCTTCATTTGGAGGTATTTAAAGCCCTTAGTGCCATCTGCTAACTATTTCAGGAAGCCACGTGATGCTTTTCAGCATCACTAAAGTTCCCATGACTCCCTGGGACTATTACAGCAGAGTTCTGGTCCTCACTGCCTCCCTCTTGCCTTAACTCTTCTACCTCTTGCTTGTAACTGCAACCACAAGCATGTTTCTGTCTTGAAGATCTCTCCCACCCTCTAACCTCCCCCTTCTCGATGAAAAAACACTTGAAAAGCTATTACCCTGGGGAGATAATCCAAACTCCTTAACCCTACTTAAAGGGCATTCAAGATCTGGCCCCTGGTGACCTCTGCCTTCTTATCTCTTACCTCTCTTTCTGTCAGACCCTTTGCTGCAACTACATGGAAATTCTTTAGTTCCTCTAAACATGGAGATTTCTGAAGTGTAGAAGGAGTGCCTCTGGGGTAGAGGAAAGGATTTTAGATGATACTTAAGGTAATCTCAGACCAAATATTGAAAAACAGTGAATCAGCTTTGTAAAAGTGGTTAAATGACCTCCTTCATTTGCTTCCCCTCTTCAGATAACTTTCAAAAACTTCTTGGTCTGTGTCTGTCTTTAACACTTCTGTCAATCCCCTTTTTATAAGGACAGCCTCAGGCCCTGCTAGAATGGAGCTTCTTAGTTTCCTTCAGTTTCTCTTGTTTCCTTTCTATTATATTGACTTTTATTTTTTATCAGTGATTAGGTGTGATTTTCTATTAAGGGTAGACAGTGCTGGTTTTCCCTTTACAAAATGAGACAGTATTTTCTATTCAAATATATTTCCACTAAGTTGGAATCTCTCTGTTTAATACCCCTAGTAGGTCTGATATCACTCTGCTGACTCCACCCTTATTTATTTGACAAAGTCCATTGTCACTTGCAAGGAAAAGATCCACTAAAACTAGAAGCAAGAAGAATCTGCCATTCAGCTGTCAACCCTAATCCCATACCTGGGTCCCAGCTCATCCTCACTCCTCCAGACAAAATCGCCAAACTTTTCATAGTGAGAGTTGTAGTGGTGCTGGACTCGGAACAGCATTGAGGCTGAGACTTCCATCAGTGTGTTGTAGGCGGTCTGCTGCTCCTTTCCACTTGTGTACCCATTGTACAGATTGTATATCTTGTCAGCTATCTCTGAGAGGGAAGAAGTACAGGAATAGGTCACTGAACAGTTGGAAAGTTTGAAGACAAAAGCATGGCTTGAGGAAGGCGTGGTTGCCTAGAGTTCACTTGTATAGCTTTGGGAATAGACAAATCTTAATTCCAACCTGAAAATGTCACTGACTGGTTGTGCAGTTACCTTATCTACCAACTGAGCATAATGTAGCCTAGTTCAGAGGAGCTCTGGAAAACTAAAGAGTGAATGCAAAGCATCCAACACAAGGTGTATTACAAAAAAAATGAATACTTATAGTCACAAGTTTCATTATTGATATCATTATTGTGCTTGGGATTTAACAGGGGAGTCCAGACAAATGCAGAGGTTTAAATTAGCTGACTTGGCTCATCTCAACTTCCCTCCTCAGCTTCTCATTAATGTTTCTAACATGTTTCTATAATTGGTTCTGATGGGTCCCTGTTCAAAAACCTAAAAGAAAACCCACACTTTTCTGCTTGTCATTCGGGCCACTTCTACTTCTTCAGTCACTCTTACTAATCAAGGTGACTTAAATTCATCCTAAGCAGAAGACACATTCCTTTAGCCTTGCAGGCTCTGATAAAAATCTACATGTATACACAAATCATTACTCATGATGATCGCCCATAGGAGAGTCTAGCAGATTTAGGGTCAGATTGAAAAGCATTTGTACTATTTTTTACTCTAATTTTCATTTGTTCTCGGTCTTTAACCAAGTGCGTGTGTTACTTTAAAAGAATTATGATTAAAATAAGAAAATATCACAAATTCCTTCTTTTTTCTTCTTGTCTCCATCACATAAAACATTTATTTCCAATCTTCTGATTGTTCTCTTTGTGGAAATGTCTCTCTCCATCCACAGTGTGAAGTCACTGTATTACTTGGATGGGGGCTTCAGGGAAGTATTTCCTCAGTTTAAACTAGACCACCAGGATTCATTGACCATGCCACATTCTGACAATCTAGATGTAGACATTGTATCTACCAACTGCCTAAGGATCCGCTTGATTTATTATGTCTTTTTGGGTGGGCTTTTTTTCCTCTGAATGTCTACAACCTCATGGACTGGTGTAGCAAAAAGACTTAATCCTGCATGCAAATTCTTACTGACAGCCACTTGCAGTAGCTCGTGCTGAGGATTCCCAAGTCCTCAGTGGGCTGGATGGAACACTGTGTTGTGATCAGCTGATCATGTCTGCCACGGACACAGAAAAAGAAACAGTCTATTTGTGAGCTCTAGTATAGATTTCAGTGGAAGAAATTCATCTTTAGGAAAGTTTCAGGCTAAGGGTCTCCGACCCTTTATCATTCCTACCTCATCATTATATAGTCAAATTATAAATGGCAAAGGTACTGTGAGTCGATTTTCACTATTTCCTTTATGGCTTTGATTAGTATAGTTCTCTGTTGCTCTTGCTGCCTTGGCTTCCGTGCTTCCTTCTCTCTGCATCAGTAGGGTGTGCTTGGTAATTAGTGACTACTGGATGTGGGATTCAAGGGAGAGGAAATGTGAGACTTAACCTGGGAAGTGAGGGGGGAGGTCACCAACCTTCTGCCTTGTTGTCATCCACCAGTGGACAGGCTGTCCTCAGGGTCACCGTGCTGAGCTCTGAGTGTCTCCCCCGCGTATCCACGGCATACAGAGTGAACCTGCACCACAGCAAGAGAACAGAGCACTGGGCTGAGATTTCACAGAAGCCTCTGGGAATTGGAGGGAAAAACATGTAACGATGCCACAGGAGTATTGATCAAAACCTCAGGAATGATCAAGCTGAAAAATATTTTTTTTTTAAAGAAGGGCAATTATAAAGCATCTGTTGAACAACGGATGTCTGCTAGACACTTCGTCCTTAATTACCTAATTTATAGCTTACCAAACTTAAGAGACTTATTATTAACAACATTTCACCAATAAGGATACTGTGCATCTTTCTGTGTTTTCATAGTTACTGAAAGACAGAACAGAGGTTTGAACTCAAGCAATCTAAACCATGCCCCTAAAATGTAAGTCTCAATGATGTTGTATTGTCTGGATACAATCGTTTATATGTTCTCTCATTCATTCATTCATTCATTCATTCATTCATTCATTCACTTAACAAGTACTTACTATTAACTCCACGCCATGAATTCTCTTAGACCCTAAGCTTCTAAATGTGAAGAAGAAAGTTTGCAGGGGTAACACTAATCAAAAAGTAAACAGAGAATCAAATAATGAACATGGTGACAAGCTTAGGTGTAGTGAGGTTGATGAAAAATGTTACAAAATAATATAAAAAGTATAAATGCGGTTGTGGAGGATGTATGTGCTTTTTACATAGGATAGTTGAGGAAGGCTTTACTGAAGCAGGAAAATGTGACCTGAGATCTGAGCAATAAGAAAGACTCACAATAGAAGGAAGATTTGGGGGAAGAAATACTAGGAAAGAAGATCAGTACATGCAAAAAGTATGACAGGAGAAGGAACATAGACTGTCAGGGGAATAGACAGATGGTATGGCTAATGTAAAATGAGGTGAGGCAGAAGGCTGGTGAGAACCTTATAAGTGTGACAGGAAACCTTGGAGTCATGTCGGCCACCAAGCATGTCTCCACCCTCCTGTGAGGTCACAGGCAGCTCAACACTGTACTGGGAGAAGTAGACATAGCCTGTATCATTTCAGAAAGAGAGAGCTGGTCTTGTAAAGAGCTGGTCATGTAGTGGATTCAGGTCTAATCTAGTGCATAGAATTCTTTCTGGAGCAGCCTCTGTCTACAATCATTTATATGTTCTCTATACAATCGTTTATATGTTCTCTCATTCATTCATTCATTCATTCACTTAACAAGTACTTACTATTAACTTCATGCCATGAATTCTCTTAGACCCTTAAAGAAGGGCAATTATAAAGCATCTGTTGAACAATGGATGTCTGCTAGACACTTAGTCCTTAATTACCTAATTTATAGCTTACCAAACTTAAGAGACTTATTGTTAACAACATTTCACCAATAAGGATACTGTGCATCTTTCTGTGTTTTCATAGTTACTGAAAGACAGAACAGAGGTTTGAACTCAAGCAATCTAAACCCTGCCCCTAAAATGTAAGGGGCAGGGAGGGTCTGATCCCAGGTGTCTGAGTTTCAGTTTCTCTATAGCCTAAGGAGGGAGTACAGAAAACTCTCCAGAGGAGGTGAGAAGCCAGAAACACCTCTTGTGCATCAGAGTGGCCTGCCCTTGTTGTGCCCTCCTTTTCTATCTCCTTTCAAGGATAGAGACAGTTGTGTGGAGTGAGAAGAGTGTTTCCTATGCAAAACAAGATTTTGGGTTTTAGAGCCCCTATTTCCTTTCCTACTTCCTAAACACCTCAACTTCATGTATATTATAAAATGGGCATGAAACTATGATTGCCAAGTTTCAGAATGATGATCTCTGATTGCACGTATTAGACACCAAGTAAATATGAGTTGCATGTAAATTAATACATTCTGAGATTTTAATGTGTATTAGGCACTGAACTAAGCACTTTTACCCATCTCATTGCAATGAATTCCTCCGAGCAAACCTAAAAAGCAGATAGTATTTGTCTAGATTATACCCAGAATCACATAGTCATCACTGGGGTGGTAATGCAAACCTAGGATTATCCAACTCCACTGCCCAAGCGCTAGGCCACTACTGTCTTCTGTTCAGAAGTCTGCAGACCCCAATTGTACATCAACAGTTCCCTGAACTACACCTGCTGAACACCAACCGCGTTGAGGCAATTCTACCTCATACTTTGGTGTTATGAAAACATAAGAAATAATCACCCTCATTCTTTCTATCTTTTAGAAGTGGAAATTGAAGATAAAAGCATAAGAAATTTCTTCAGTCGTAGACTCAGAAAATGAAAACACACAGCCCTTGGTCTGTCTTACCCTAAAACCCGTAGTTCTTGCTTTCAGCTGCCATTTTCCTGCACCAGCTGTACTAATCTCTGGCTCAGAAGGTGGCATGAGCTTTGCCACTCCATGATCTCATGCCTCAAACAAGTGTTTTCATAAAAGTCTCCACACATCAACACTTCTCAGTACAAAGGAAAGGGACAGTGACAGAGGAAGGAGCCTGGTGTTGGAGAGACTTGAGCTTGCACTTATATGGTAGTTCTACTTCCTTGCTCTGTGAATGTGGGCAAGTCATAAACCTCTCTGTGCTCTTTTCTGTCTCTATACAAGGCGTGTGTGACAGGGATACTACCGCTTACCTCACTGGGTCAGTGTAGATGTAAACACTTCCCTTAGAGAGTTGTCATTGGAAAGCCACATTGAAAAGTTGGGAAAGAGATCACAAAACACACAACAACAACAACAATAAGAATTCTGGAATGTCAGAGTAGGAAGGGGCTAAGTAAAGGAACAAAAACAATTTACACACCAATTCACCTAGAAAGTGAGACAATGCCCAAATCCTATCTTCAGGTTCAGAGAGTACACATCTTGTGTGCAGCCTGTATCAGTGCTATTTAATGCACCACTAGTCAGTTATAGGACAGGCAACCAATGAATATTTGTGTAAATGAAGGAACCCAGCAATACTGTATTTTACTTCTTAGCGTTTGTTTCCTTCACGAATAAAGTAGAGGTGGTTTTACAGATGGTGCACAGTTATCTTGCAGATGATACATGGTGATGAAAGAAGATGTGACTAGTACTGATGATTTTTATAAAGGCTATATGCAGGATTTACTTGGACAAGAATATACATCTTTCTTGGAACTTAAAGAGAAGGAGATGCATTTCAACTGAGGGATCCATGGAAGAATAGTAATGAGTATATATACAACATGACGGGTCCTTAAAGTACATGGGCTTGGAGTGCTGTTTAACAGCACATTCCATTGGCCACCTTGGTTTTTGTGGTGCATCTATAATGCATCTCCTCTATCAGGCAATCAGGGACAGCTGTCAGCCTCAGCAAACCGCATGGACAACACCATGCTCATGCTAGGTAATAAACTGTCTTAGGCTTTTAATTTATCAAATCCTTCCTCCAATATCCAGCTGAGCATTCTTTCGAAAATCACTTAACTTTCTGTAAACCTCCAACTTCTCATTTGTAAATAAAGTGAAATCATCCACACCTCCCAAATTGAGGGTCTGGTCACACTGATACGCCATCCATGTTCAACCTTCGCTGATGAAAAGGTTGCTTCCATTTTTGTTATTGTAGCAACCCAAACATGTGCCTGGAAGCCTCAGGATGGAGGAGGCCCCGGGCCACCCTGCCTGGGGTGGGGGTGGAGGAGAAAGAGGAAGATGTCAACCTCATGGGCTTGGGTCAAAAGTCACAAGGCCAGGCGCTTTCTGCCTGTCTCAGCTGTAATTGTAGAACTGTTCCAGAGACACATCTGAAAGCTGTTAGGGGATCAGGCTGGGCCCAGAGGGGGTCTTTGTGAGGAGGGGGAAGGACACCAGTCCTTGATATAGTGAAGGGAAGTGGAGACAGACAGAGAGAGACAGAGACAGATAGACAAACAGATCTACATACCACACGCAAACCCATACTGGAGAGAAAGGGAGGGAACGAAGGAGGGGAGCAAAGGGGAAAGAGAGAGAGAGAGAGAGAAACAGAAATAGTCAGGCCTGTCTTTCTCGGAGGATCAAGAAGTGTCAGAGGCTCTCTGCTTGGTTCCGCCATCCTCTCTCTGAAGCAAACTGAGGTCCAACAATGATGGGAACTTAAACTCTTGAGTCATCCTCTAACTTTGAATCTTCATGATGGGTGGCCCGTAATGAAAGGAAGTCCCAGAAGAGAACGGGACTTGCATAAGGACCCACTAGCAATAAACTCAGAGTGAAGACAATGGCCTCCCCAGTCCTCCTCCAGTCCTCTCTATGTATACCACTGTGCCTCTTGTGCAGCAGGCTGACCTAGCTCCATGTCTATTTATGGGAAGCTTTTATTATAAATGAGATGGCTTTAAGGGTAAAGTTGGATGGACTTTCTAGGAATCGCAAGCTCCAGGCTCAAATCATTGCTATTTCTTCCCCTGACCTTGTTTCAGGGGAAAAAAATAAAATAAAATAAAACTTTGCCCAAAGTTGTTGGAAGCCTGAGTTGGATTCCCAGCATTTCTGTGGACTGTGAGAATTAAGTACCTAAAGTAAGATGCTCTTAATATATTGAGAAATTTAAATGTTACAAACTGTGTTGGGAAATGCCTTGTGATAGCTATTCAAATGTGGGGAATATTTCAGTGTTTGTGCATCATCGCCATGACACTGTCATGCCTCACCTTCACCAGGACAAAGCCTCTTAGGACAAATTCCTCACCTTGGAGCCCCCAATGCTCCTTTTTCAACTATACTCATATCTTTGAGCTCCGAGGAAGGGCCCAGGCTTGTTTGTCAATCTTTGCTCCCTGTGCTGTTATACAGTGTAGCAGTATCCAACTGCTAATGGTTCCAGAACTGGATGTTATGTCTTTGTGCACATGTGTACATAGGCGCCCTCTGAATCCACCTGCTCTTCTTCTGTTGAGCTCGCCCCCTTGCTCTTGGGGCATGCTTCAAACCTCATCTCCTGCCCTTTGAAGAGCTGCCTAGGCCTTCTCTTTTACATGGCACACATGCCACGTGACTAGCTTAGTGCCCACTCGCTTCCCTTATTCTGTAAATCTGTGTCTTTGAAGCCAGAACATCACTCTGCTGATTTCTGAACTGCTATTCCTGGTGGACAAGACTCAGCAGACACTGGCCTGAAGAGGGACAGACTGAGTACGAGACTCAGTTGTTCTCTCGGGGTCATTACCTTTCTTACAAACCAGTACTGCCACCTGCAAAATGGACAAAAGAAGATTAGGTGGAAGGGTTGAAGAGGAGAAAGAAAAAGCAGAAGAAATGAACATACGATTCTGGAATCAGGTGATTTTGTTTAAGATTCTGTGTTCCCATTTATTGGTCATGTGAGGCTTTGTCTTAATTGACTCACCTGTAACGTGGGAATCCCAGTTTTACGACGCACTGTGAAAAGTAGCTGTTGGGATAAAATCAGTATGCAAAGTGCCCAGCATGATGTGCTAAGCAACCACTGAGCAATCAGTGTTGATATTGCCATCAGTGTTAGTATTATAGCACTGCTCGAGGGCCTGACTTCACCCCCACCCAGAGTAAGTGGACCTCCTGGAGATTAGAGGAAGGAGGGTGGAAAGGGAGCCATTGCTGGTCCTATTCAAGACCCCTAGACCTCCTCACAGCAGGGGTGAGTGAATGAAACCCAGAAGTTAATTGGCGGTGAGAGCTTCTCACGAATCTGACAGGGGGTAAGAGCAGGGATGGAGCCCCAGAGGCCCACATCAGGCCTAGGTCCCTGAGAGCACAGGAGAATGCGTTTGAAGTCTCCGGACCAACGCCTGCTCTTCCCCAGCCGCTGCATGATTTAGGCATTCTGGGGAGGCAAAAGTCTCCTTGCTGATTTGAAGGGAAACAGATGTTTCCAGGCCAGAGGCCCTGGTCTTATAAAATACTCCTTCCCCCCACTCAGCTTTGGCAAACAGCTTCCCATTAGCTTAGGGTCCAGCTGTCTAGTTCCACCACCATTCCCTATCTGCCTTTCCTGCACAATGTGGCAGTCAGGAGTGGTGGGAAATACCTGATTCCGGGACCAGCTCTGAGTCTATATCTATCTCTTGGGTGTTTAGGGACAGAGTGATTTTTCTCTGAGTCTCTCTCCATGGTAGAGAATTAGACTGAGATCATCTCTGAGAGATATCATGGTCTAGGAATGGAGAATATTCTTCTCGGATACAGGTGGTGTTTTCCATTCCAGCCCATTCTGCATCCAGCCTGCAGCACAGATCATAAGTTTACAAGGCAGACCTCTCTGGGTGCCAGGGCGCTAAGCACCCGCCACTGGGAAAGCAGCAACTTCAACACTGAGCCATACTTCTCTACCGGTAAATGTGGGGACAGTCCATCTCCTCCCATCGTGAGGACACAAGTGTTAAATTTACTCAGTTTGTGAAAGATCTGATTATTTAATCTCTTCTATAATGGACTGAAAACAAGCCCCCTTGCAATTCTTTAATATTTGGCACTGATTGTGGGTGCCTTATGAGGGCTTTGACAAGCAAGGCACAGTGGAAGAGACTGTGACTTCCAAATCTGGGTCACACAAAGCAATGTATCTTCCACCTCGTTCACTTAAACATTCTTCCTTGGGACACAACCTCCATTAATAAATTTGATTACCTTGAGGCCACTGTGGCATGAGGAAGCCAAGCTGCATGGAGATTCATGTGTAGGGCTTTCGGTAATCCTAGGGCCTTAGTTCCTGACAGAGGAGCAAAAGAGCTTTTGGATACTTTCAACCCTAGGAGTTGAGTCACTCCAGCTTTGAGCCCGTGAAGTTGAGGTCTTACAATTCATGAAGCAAAGACAGTGAAGCCTGCTGTGTCCAGTCTGAATTTTTGAACCACTGGAGCCCTGAGCACAATAAAATGGTTGTTTAATGCTACTAAGTTTTGGGGTCATTTGTTACATCAATGATAGTAACTATAACAACTTCTAAGCCTGGAATAGGGTCAGAAAACGACAGCCCTGGGCCAAACCTGGAACTGGTGTCTGTTCCTAAAAATAAAATTGTAAGGAAAAGGGCTATACTCTGTGTGTGTGTGTGTGTGTGTGTGTGTGTGTGTGTGTTCAGTGTATTTTCTATGACTGTTTTCATACTTCAGTGGCTATAGGAATGACTGGATTTTAAAGACCACTGGGCCAACAAAGACTTAGGTATGTCCTCTCTGGTTTTCTAGAAGCAAGTATGCAGACCTTGATGTAGAGTTTTAGCATTGTTGAAGGAAACAGCTTTTGCTTACAATATTTCATTTGATCCCACGGTTAGAAATCTCAGAATTCAGGTGACTAGTCCAAGGTCACAGTTTTTCTGACCCCTGGCCTAATTCCACAACTTCCTAATGAAGGACTAGACTTGGGTTTCTGTGCTGACGCTGAATGAGTAATGTGTCTTGGACAAATCCCACCATTTGACAGCCTGGGATTTCAGAACACTGAACAAGGTAGTCTACAGTGACTGCCAGAGTTTAAATGCCCAGTTTCCCCTAGCTGTGTGTGGGCTATGAAGCAAAATTTCTCTCACTCCCAATATCAAATCAGACTTTGAGAATAAGTAGGCAAAGGCCACTATAGATTCCTGCTCTCGTCCATATACAGCTCTCTGAATCACCGGCACCAGAAATGGACCTTCCAGTTACCAGCTCAGGCTGTCAACATACATATTTAATTTTAGTGGTGAGCACAGCAATATCATTGTGGTAGTAAGGACCCTAGGACACAGGTAAGGCAGTCTGAGGCTGGACTCTAGACACTAGCTTCCCACAATGGCACTCCCATCTTCCCCTCCGCTGTAGGAGTTAACAGGGGAAGGGACAGAAGAGTGGGAGTTTGGCAGGGAGATCTCTGGGGTAGGCCGTTCTGCAGACCAAATTGGGACTCAGATATGGGCGAGAGGACAGCCATCTAGAATCGGATTGAAGATCAGTGCTCTGCCTGCCACAGGCCCCAGATTTGCTGGCATGCACGTATTGCTGCTCTAAAATTCACAGTATCACATGCATGAGAACTCAGAAATAAATGACTACGTTTAAGTTTTTGCAAAACCTGACACCTTGCCTGACAAAAATATTCAACCAACTATGAATAGAACTTTTTCAGTACAAGAAAACAGCACCTATAGAGAACCCACAGCTAACATTATACTTCATAGTAAAAGACTGAGAAATTTCTACCTAAAATCAGATTGGTAAAAAGGCAATGATGCCAATGTTCATTATTTCTATTTACTTTTGTTTTGAAGGCTCTAGATGTAGTAACTGAGAAAATATATTTTTAAAAATCCAGCTAAGAAAGAATAATGTAAAATAATTTTATGGCAAATACATAAAAATATCTAAGTATATATATGTATGTATATATGTACATATAAATAAATAAACAAATAAATAAATAAATAAATAAATATATATATATATATATATATATATGAGAGCCCCTGAAAAAATAAACATTTAAAAAGTAGTTCAGTGAGATTATAAAACTTTATGTATAAAAATCAATTGTACAAGCCAGGCGTGGAGGCTTACTCTTGTAATCCCAGCACTCAGGAAGCAGAAGCAGGAGGACTGCTGAATTTGAGGCTTGGCTTGGCTACATAGTTCAAGGCCAGCCTGA
Organism: Thryonomys swinderianus; assembly: GCA_004025085.1. NCBI lineage: Eukaryota > Metazoa > Chordata > Mammalia > Rodentia > Thryonomyidae > Thryonomys > Thryonomys swinderianus. Next base: position 2,956 of record PVIC010038313.1, on the reverse strand, counting down.
ACTACAAAGTGAGACACAGTCTCAAAAAAAAAAAATCAGTTATACAAGGTGTGGGTACCAACACAATGAATGTCTAAATTTTTAAATTTATTATAGTAAAGACACATTGTCATTAACCCCCTTAAAGCATCCTATACCCACACAATCTTTAAACATACTTATCCCATGACTTTTGCTGTATTTGGAGCAGTTCTGGAAATCCTCTTTTGTGTATGACTTTAGTTACAGTGTTCTGGCTGCCTCAGAGTTCTGAGTTGCTTCAAAACATTTACCTTTTCTGGCTGCTTTGACTTTGGGGAAGAATGAGAAGTCACCTGTTGCTACATCCAGGTGAATGAATAAGGTGGATGAAGACACACCATAATGTTTTTATTTGACTGAGATTGCCATAAACATTTGATTAATGTGGAACAATTGAAAACACGATTAATGCTTAAACACTTAAAAATCAGAAGGTGCATTGCCATTAAACTCTCTCAAAATACTCAAAATATTCACCATTGCATTAGACACACTTGCCTCATTATTTTTGGCAATGTGTTTTTACTGTATCAAAGTTTAAAAAAACTTATACATATCTTTTTCCCCAGTCATTGTATTTCTATATAGAAACAATGAGCAATCATAAAATAAAATTAAATAACTCCATTTATAGTAGCACCAAAAACAAAACAAACATTTAGGAATATATTTAATAAAAAATAAGCCATATACACTGAAAACTACAAAATATGACTGAAAGTAATTAAAGACCTACCTAAGAGAAAATATTTCTTATGTTCATGAACTGGAAAACAGGACACTGTTAAAATAGAAATATTCCCAAATTTGTTTATTGACTTACAACAAACTCTTTCAAAATCTATGATGATTTTTTTTTTAGAAATCAGCAAGTTGCTCCTAAAATCACATGTGATTTACACAAAATAGAAAGATGATTTTGAGAAAGAAAGCAAAACTGGACTACTCACAATCATGGTTCCAAAACTCACTACAAAGCTACAATAATCAAGACTGTGACATCAGTATGAAGTTGGATAGAGACTAATGGAATACAATTAAGAGTTCAAAAATAAACCAACAGGATTAGAGGTCCCATTTGACTTTGCTATTCCCCTGCTAGGGATATACACAAAAGAATTACAAGATTCATAACACAGTGACATATATGCATCCCTGTTTATAGCACCTCAGTTTGTGATAGCTAAATCTTGGAAACAATACAAATGCCCATCAGTTCTTGACTGGATAAAGAAGATGTGTTCTTCTTCTTTTTTTTAATAAAATGCAGTATTACTCTTCATAAAGAATGATAATTTTGAGTCATTTATACTCAAATGGACATACCTTAAGGACATACTCATAAGTGAAATAAATAGATCACAGATGGGTAAATATTGTATCTTTTCTCTGGTATGAGAAACTGAAGTTGTAAATGAGTTCTCAAATGCATGATAGATATTGTGAAATAGTAAATATTCAAAGGGAAATGGGGTTTAGGGGCAAGTAATGAGGGGAAAGAAAAAGTGTATGGCTAAATAAAGGAAAAAACAGCTTATGTATATAGAGGCAGGAGGCTGTAGGGTGGGTACAGGAAGGGGAAAATGAAAATTATGTCATATACTGGTAAAAGTTCTCAATGTTGAGAATGATCATGATGTGTATATATAATGTACCAATAAAGATTCAAATTTTAAAAAATAAACCAATATATTTATAATAAACTATGTTGCCCTGAGATGCCAAGACACTTCACTGTGAAAAGAATTCCCTCTGACAATAGTCTTTTTATCAAAGGGAATAATGGATAGCAAAGAAAGAAGAAGGAAAAAAAAGAAAAGAAAAAAGATGAAAAAGGGAAAAGTAAAATAGCAAAAAAGAAAGTTGAACCGCTATCTTTATTATAAAAATTAACTCAATCATCTCATATAAAATCTTCATATAAAATTAACTCAGAATGGAGCAATGATCTTAATATAAAATCTAAAACTATAGAACACTTTGAAGAAAACATTGGAGAGAATCTGAAAATCTTCATGACCTTTAATATGGGTCATTTTTGCTTATAAGATATACAAATGGCCAATAAGTACATGAAAATATATTCACCATTATTAGCTATTAGGAAAATGTAGATCAAAAGCACGATACATCAGTCTTTACCAGTAAAATGGCTATTATCTAAAAGACCCAAAATAACAGATGTTAGCAAAAGTAAGGGAGATTATATCCTGTCCATCGTTGGTGGGAGCGCAAAACGATGCAGCCACACTGGAAACCCTTGCAGACACCAATCAGTTCCTGGCAAAGCCAAGTGCTGATTGTATGACTTAGCAATGTCCCTATATGTGTACTGAAGAAAATTCAAACTATATATCCATAGAATAACTCACATGAAAATTTTCATAGCATTGTTATTTGTAACAGTGAAAACATCAGAAAATGGCCCAAATACAGATCAACAGATCGACAGATAAAACATAGTGTATCCATATAATTGAACATTCTTCAAGCATAAAAAGATATGAAGTCCTTATTCAAGCTACTATGTCACTGAACCATGAAAACATACTAAGTGAAAGGATCCAGGTATGATTCTATTTACATAAATGTCCATAATAGCCACATTCCTAGAGATAGAAAGATTAGAGTTGCTGGGGTCTGGGGAAAAATGGGAATAAGAATGACAATTTATGGGTTACAGAACTTCTGTGTCAGATGATGAAGATATTCTGATATTGTTTGAGACAACTGTATGTGTTTACACATATCTGAAATCTGAAGACCACTGACTCATACATCTTACATAGGTGAATTCTGTACCATACAGATCATGTTTCAAAGGACAGCTGTGGAACTATAAAACCCAGTAGAAGGGCAGGGTGGGTGGTGTAGCTCAGCATCTGGAAAAAAAAAAGAGAGAGAGAGGGAGGGAGGGAAAAAGAGAGGAAGGAAG